>VYZQ01054237.1:17180-42518 GCA_013400655.1 Mystacornis crossleyi | reverse complement strand
TTTTTTTTTTCTTTTTTTCTTTTTTTTTTCTCTCTCTTTGAGAAGTCTGATATTAATAATCCCCGTATGCCCCGCTTTCCGGGTCATTACGGTACTGCTGGTCTCTAATCAATCCTAATGCGATGGCAATTGGAGTCTCTGATGAATGCATCTCAGGTTTCTTGTAATGGCTCTACCACATTTTCCTGGACCTCCTTCTTTAACCTGAGATGCCAGGGGGACGTCTCCGTTCTCAGCTGCTGATTACTTCAAGATGTTTGGGCTGGTGTGGGGAGAGAGGGAGCGAGCGAGGCAGCCTGCCCCTGAATAATCTGGAACTGAATTGGATGAGCCATTTCCTAAACCAAAGGACAACGGCGGGGTTTAACTCCTTTTCTGCACGGAAGCCTGCCGGCTCGCCTTCCAGCCGGCACTGACTGTGCTGCCTCTCCCCCGCGTGTTCGTGTCCGCGTCCTTGGCATGGCCCTCGGGTACCCGACGTGAGCAGCTCCCCCCACCAGTTCCAGTCCCCCCAGGCAAAGGGGGAGACGCCCACCCTCTCTATCCCCAGCTGCTCACATCGCCCCAAAGCCCCTCAGTGATGCCGGGTGGGTTTGCAGCCCCACCACGGGGGATGGGATCCCCACGCCGAGGGGAGAAGAGGTGGTGAGATGCCTCCGCGGGTGCTCAGGGACGCGCGCAGCGGCCGCGCGGTATTAGAGCGGCGATTCGCGTTTTCGCGACGTTGTTTTTCTCCCTTTTCTCAGCATAATAGCATTTGCCGTAACACGAGGCAATGTTAACTGCAACTTCTGCCTCTTTCTTAATTTAATTTTTTTTTTTAATAAGACACTGCAGCAGGAATTAGGCTGCAGCCAAACCAGTCAGGGAGCTGCCGCGGGTTCGAGCGCTGCTTCCCCGCAGCCGGCAGGATGTTCCCCCGGGATGCGGCTCCTCCGTGGGGAAAAACACGCCCCAGCTGCCCCTCTGCAGCCACTCCTCGGTCGGCAGCGGATTAAGTCCCAGTGCAACCCAACACGCGTGGGCAGCTTCGTCTGCGCCCCTGTGGGATGAGGGTGTGCTGAGGGCGAGGGGCAGAGTAATATTTGAAACGAATAATTGAATCTCTCAGGGCCGGATGCGATGTAAAAATGAATCCCCGGCAGATGAGCAGCGAGGGGTAAATCCAGCCCCTTCCCCGTGGGGTCCGGTCCTGAGTGGGGAGGCAGCAGCAGGGTCGCGGGTGGGGTATTTGTGCTGAGGGCGTGGGTGGGACCCCGCTGCACCTCTGCGGTGCCACATCTGCCAGGAGTGAGTCACTCCCAGAACCGAAACAAACCACGGGCGCCTTCTCCGCGCCGGGCGCTCGGGGAGGCGGCTCCAGCCCGGCCGGTGCCCTCGGGGTGCCGCGGCTGATCTGGGGGTGTGGGGCACCGCAGCCCCCGTCCGCACCCACTCCGTGCCTGCGCTGTGACACCCACCCGTGTGTCACCCCACACACGCAGCGTGTGCGCTCCCACCGACGGGCACACATCCCCCACCTGTGTCCCTCCGTGTGCCCACACCCCAAAATCCACCCGTGGGCACTCCCCACCCGTGTGTAGGACACTCCCCCGTCCCGAGTGCACACCCCCGTAGAGCTCCCCAAGTGCCACAGGCACAGTGGGTCCTGCCCGCGCTCTCCTGGGCACACACCCACTCACTTGTGGGCGGACCCCCGTGTGTGCTCATACCGAGCCGCGTGAGCGCTCCCGCAGCCCCGCGTACACCTACGCACCCACGTGTCCGCCCCCCACCCACGTGTGCACCCCCACCCGCATCTGTGACACCCACCCACACTCACACGGGCTGTCCCCACACGTGTCTGGGACAGGGAGTTCCGGAGTGGCATGCGGACAGGTCCCATCTGTCCCTGCCTTAGGTGATGGCTGGGACAGGGGGGCGCTGGACACCGGGAAAACTGCAAAAAAAACCCTCAACCCCCTTATTTAAAAAAGGAACAGCAACAAAAAAGGCAGCGAGGGTGGTGGTTGATTTTTTTCTGCAATACATCATTGTAATGATTTTCGTGTAAAATACTTGGAAAAAAATTTAAATTATATTTTGGGTCCTCCTCGGGTCGAGGCAGGCACTTTGTGGGTTCTCCTCCCTCTGTGCCATCCCCTGGCACAAATCCTTCTCCCCACCTGGCCTGTGCATGATCCACGCTGGGAGCAAGGCGCTGCCTGGGGGCTGCGAGGGTGGCAGCTGGACCGGGGACAGGATTTACATCCCAAACTCTGTTTGCCTGTGTGCTTTGCATTCAGGTACTGAACAAATATTTCCGTTGATGAGGGACTGTGCCAGTTTCAGCTGGGCCAGGGGACGAGGCACCATCATCCTTTTAGACAGGTGTGTGTCCCTGTGGCAGGTCAGTGGGCACCCACGTGTGGGAATATGGGGTTTTGGGGCAGCAGGGTCCTGCCTTCAGCTATCCAGTGTTGGGGGGCCCATCCCACACCCGCCGTCCCGGTGGGTTTCCAAGCTGGCTGCAAGGAGGGGACCTTTCACCTCTCATTAGTGATGCCATCAGTGGCTTGGCAGAGCAGAGCTGAGGTCATGTTACATATGGCACACAGTCTGTTCAGCGCCGGCAACGCCAGCTTTGAAATTTTAGAGAGGGGAAAGGTCACCTCGCGTAAGCTGAGGTCTGGGTGTCCTCTGCTCTGTCTGCGCCCTGGGTGGGTCTCCATATGCCTCTGTCGTCGCCAGCCTTGCTCTGTCTGGCCCTGAGAGATGCTCAGCCCGTCTTCTCTTCCACCTCCTGAATGTGCAGGGCATACTTTCACACTGCCTTTCCTTTTCCCTTACAGAAAGTCTCTCCCAGGGCTGTTTTTTTTCCTCCTTTCTCTTCCCAGCATAAACCTGTCTCTAACAACTAATTATTTTTCAAACAACATATAATGCAGCTTTCCAGGAGAAAATGAATTGTCTCTGTTTATCAGCAGATCTGCCCAGACGGATAAGTTTACCCTTCTCAGACCTGGGTGTATAATTTCATAGACCTTCAAAAGTGTCGTGCTTCCATGGTGATTAAAACTCACTCCTAAACCTTGCTGGGACATTTCAGGTTTCATGCCACTGGATCTTAGAAAAGCACATCTGTACAGCCGTATTTCTTGCATCTGAAGAGCTGAAAAAAGAAAAGCAAACCCAATATATTTTGGTTTTGGAAAATTATGACACATTGCAATAAATCAATTCCTGGTGTAATTCACTATGTTGAATTTCAGCAGGATCCTGTTGGAGCTTCACCTGGAATGATTCCAGAGGTGGTGACTGCAGGGAAGAAGTTACCAGTTTCCCACGTGTCACGACTGACAGGTAAGTTCATGCCCCTTCTCAGCCCTGCTGCAGAATCTTATTTTGCACTTTAGTTTTTTAAATACATGGGGCCTGATCCTTAAGCTCTTCAAGTAACTTGGCCGGGAGTCTCTGGCATGCAGCTGCTGTAGGGAGATCTTCAAAAAGACATTTGCTCCTTCACAGGTCATAACTAAAAAGGCTCTAAATGAAATAGATGCTTATCTTGAGAATCCGGGAGAAGCTGGAGCTGAACCAACATGCAGTGGATTCAGAATACACCTTTCTGTCTGCTCCAGTGAGGCATCCAAACAGCCAAATTAAAGGGAGCTCGGTCTGATTTCCTACAAATAGGGCTACTTGCATGGATTTAAATTTTTAAGTAGGAATATTCTGCCTGTCAAAGGGGGAATTTGGGAACAGAGGTACTAGAGGGCTTATTTTCAGAAACGGAGATGCTTCAATCTGTATATGGTTTTTGTCATAAACGATGTTTTCCTAGCACGGGGCTAAACTGTGCCCTTGGTTATTGAATGCAAATCTGCTGATTTAAATGGAGGTCATTGCAAGTGGGAAGAGGATTTAGCCATCATTTTCCTCTGCTCTCTAACCACTGTAGTCTGAAGAAAAGCAACATATGTATAATGGTAGCTGAGATGCAGAAGGGGTGGAAGCTTTCTACCAATGAGAACCACATTAAATAATTAATTCCCAATTGCCTTTCTACATTAGTGCTTTCAGCTATAAAAGCTGGTCAGCTTTGTAAGGCCCCAGGCAATGAAACATTTGGTGCATTGTCAGTCCAAAAGTGGAGGTAATAGATATCCAGCGTGGCTGGAAAAGTGCTGCTCTCCATCCTGCCATTTACATATTCCAGCTGCACAGCCTCATTCCTCATCCCCTCCTTTGCCTTATTCAAGTTTGACAGGGCAGCATCTCTGAGGTGGCTGCTAAAGAAGCCCAAAGTGTATATATTTTATCAAAAAAGAGAGGAACTTAATATTTGAGTCTAAAAATGGAGTGCACAAAATTGGTCTCTCTTACCAGCAGAGAAATCTGACGCGTTAATAAGGAAAAGACTGAACTTCCCCCTCTCTTCCCATATTCGCCCCTTGCCCCATCTGCTGGTCCCCCAAGCCCAGCCTGTCACCTCAGGTCACGATGGGATCTTTTTGGGCTCGTACGTCATTCACAAGAAAGGTCTTGCCATGAGAAATAACTTCACAGAGCCTTTTGATGTGCGAGTCATCAGAGGCTGCTCCGCTCACCCTCTGAGATAAAGATACCTGTGCGTGTGTGTGTGAAGCTGAAGAAGAAAAGGAAGTGTTGGAATAAATTGCCTGGGGAGGTGGGAGATTCTCTGTTTAAAAGCAGGTCTAGACAAACATCTGTCAGAAAATACCGACGTCTATTTGATCTTGTCTTGGAGCTGGGGGAAAGACTGAATGGTGCTGTCAAGTCCTTTTCAGCCCTGAGAGAACACAGTTACGCACAAGTATTTATACATGCTCAGGTGTGTGTGTATATAAATGTATCTATTTCCACACTTCCATGGACAAGCTCTTGGCCTCTGCGATAATTTGTGTCCATGAATCATAGTTGAATTTCAGTTCTATTTAATGCCCTTTGTGCCCTGAGTGAATCAGAGCAGTGTCTAATCTACTGACCGTGTTTTTCTCCCCTCCCCTTTTTTCTCATGTTCAAGTGAAGTTCCTTCAATTCTGGAAGATTCCCAGCAATTCCACTTATTCCCAAAGCATATCTGTGAAAGCACGTGGGGTTGCACTTCTTGAGGTAAGGTCGTGGTAGTAGAAACTTACCTTTATTATCAGTTAATAGATGGGTGCTTGGAGAAGTTGTTAGGCTGAGCATGAGGATGGCATGAAAAATTTGGGGTTTTTATGATTATTTTTGTACACAATCACTTTCCAAAGCATTCCTCTGCTTTAAAGTCAGTGTGGTCATGGCTGTTGCTGACACCTCTATAATTTCTTCCCAAGCATGCAGACCTCAGTGGGACCTCTGAGCTGCAGGATGCAGCTTTGAGGAGTGTGTTGACAGCTCATCTGTGTTTGTGCATGGAGGGCAGGGAGACACCAAGGGCCAGGACTTGTGATCCTTTACACAGAAGCGAATATTAATTACAAATACTTCCATTAAAATTAATTTGAAAGGGAGTTTTATTGCCATGAGTCTTCCCTAAAGATGGGGTCCTGTGCAACTGAGCTTTAGAGATAGAGGAGAGTGATAGAAAATTTACATTCCAGGTAGGTGAAAAAGAGTTTTGCAGGGCTGATGTGGAGGAAGCTGTATAGCAATTCTTCTGTCACTGCCCCCAGAGCACAATTACACCAGGCAATGCCAGTATCCCCTTGACATCCTGGGGTGTGGAAGAAGGAGATGCTGCAGCAAGTTGCAGAAATCAAACACTACAATTTTGTAGCAGAAATTGAACTCTGAATTTCTGAAGCCAAAAGCTGGGATGAGCCAGGCGGCAAAGGCTGATTTGGATTTTAGCCTTTGTGAGGTTTCAGAGGTGACTTCTCTTGCTTGTCCACCTTATTCTTCCAAAAGATCTTTGTTCCCCCATAGTAAAACCCTTTATAGCCACATTTGTAACCTGATGTCCTGGCTGAAGTCACCTGCTCCTGCAGAGTGCACTGGTGCAGCAGGTTGAACTCTGCAATGGCCCCGGAGGGGACACATCACTACTGCCAAGATCACAGAGAGGCAGAAACCTCCATCCTGGAGACAGGCAGGGGCAGAGAGCCCTGATAATGCCTGAGAATGAGCAACCAGAGCTTGTGAGTCTGTCCTTGGGCAGGGTTTGAAGAGCAGCTCTGAGTTAAGGTCACATTTTGGAGGTACCTTCCTGGCAGAGCTGAGCTCTCCGGCATGTTCATTCAAGGACTGTGAGCAGCAAGAAGGAGAAGGTGAATTATGAACCCCTTGGGTGCACAAAACCAGAGGGGCTCTTGCAGGGTGTGCCGTGTCCCAGCTGATGATGGGCGTGACACAGGTTTTGATATCAGGACAAGGAACCCTTTGCAGGCCAACACCTGGTGGAGCTTGGTCAGGCTGTGCAGTAAAGGCAGGGTGAGAGAGGGACTGAGACTGTCCCCTACAGCCACACTCCAGAGGAAAGAGCCATTTCAGGGGGGCAAATGAGCACAGGCTGGCTGTGAGAACACGAGCTGGACGCTGGGACAAGGTCTCCAGCCATGCCATGGCACGGGATGTTCTGCAGCAAGGGTGGTAGAAATCACACTCATTTTACAAAGGAGCTCAATGAATGTACAAAGGGCTGAGATGGGCTGTTCCCCTGCTCTTATCTCACCCTTTAGTATTTCAAACACCACTTTTCCTGAGGTCTGCCTGCACAGGATGGGGCAGGCAGGACACCAGAGGCGAAGTTCCTGTCCAGCGAGTGCCTGTTTGCCCTTCCCAAGTGGCACGTTTGCATGCACCGGAGACATCAGCCATGTCAGATGGTCTTTTGGGGGTAAGGCAGAGGAGGAAGGGGGGGATCTTCCCCCCATTTTGTTTTGTACATTCCTTTTGCTGGTGAACCGTTACCACCGTGGCTGGGGCGGTTTGTCTGATGCCTCTCGGGTTTGTTCTGCAGCCAGAGCTTCTGATTCTGTCTGGCTGCATATTGTGTTTGGCTGGTTGTCTCTCTCACTCTAAAAATTCCTCTTTTTTTTTTTTTTTTGTTTAATTATTTTTTTTCTCTGTGGCATTTTAATATCTCACAACTGGGACCTTTACCGGGATATTAAAGGTCTGTAAACAAACAGCTGTTTTACAGGCAAGCTTTAACACAGGTAACAAGTAAGAACCTCTTGTAAAAGTGAATTTGGGGAAAATTTCTTGAGTGTGGGTAACGCTTTTAAAATACTTCTTTCACAAAACTAAGGTATTGCAAATAATTCCTGAGCTCAAGTTTACTTGAGTTTACTCAAGTTTACTCAAGTAAACCGCCAGGAATTATTAATATAATTAAAACTTTAAAACCGTTTGAGGGGAAATTAGGAGAGAGTGAAGCTGTATTGACCTTGAAAAGTTTCTGCAGTGGTGAAAGAAAATCCATCTGCTTTTGAATGGGGAGTAGAGGCAGTTCAGCTGTAGGGAATGAAAGAGAAGAGCCACAAATCTTTTATGCTGATAATTTGTTTCACACTCTGGTAGAAAAAACATTGGAAATGTATCCAGGGTTGTGCTGGAACTGCCTTGGCACTGTAAGTCTGGCCTTTCCTCTGAGGTTAGTGAAAGCACTTCAGAGCTGTGCTTGGCCCTGGGAACTGGGGAGAGCTGGATGGTGGGGATCATGCAGCCAACAGGCTCATGCAAGGAGCAGGGATCCCTTGGCAGGGAGACCAGGAGCGGGTTTGTCCTACTGTGAAATTGTGTAAATGCAGTTTTAACCCAACCCCCTTCCGTTCGATGATCTAGAGTAGATATTTTTCCTTTCATCACCTGAGAGTTTCCATGTTCTGTTCTCCATGGAAACTTTCCATCTGGTAAGTCTGGGGAGCTTCTTGCCTGGCACAGCATCTTCTTATCCTGCATCCACCCTCTTCTGCCTGGCACACAATGTGGAATGCATTCACCGGTGCTGGAAGGGCACAGGTCAGGAGTGACAGCAGCTCAGAGCCCTTCCCAAGGGCTGGTTTTGGCAAATTCCAGCTGGCCCAAGGGCGAGGACTCCTCAGCCCAAGGGAAAAACGTGGCCCTGGCTCTGCATGGAGCTGGTGTGCTGCAGGACAGGCTGAGGCTGTGGAAGGTGCTTGGTTACAAGGACTTCAGGACGGTGGTGAAATGAAGTGCAGGGGACAGCAGCATGGAGGTGGATTAGCTAATTAATGCACAGTTTGATTAGGAAACTGGAGCCAGGCATGCAAGCCCTGCTCTCCTCCTCTCCGGGTTCTGACCCCTCTCACTGTGACTGTGACATAGGGAGCCACTGGAATCCACTATAGAAAAAGCAAATATTGTTGTTTCAAACAGAGAATGGTTTATTTTATAGCAGAGCAGAGGGTGCTTTCTCTTTGAGAGTCCACGCTGAGCTCGGGAGATTGTAGCCCAACCAGGAGGCTGCTCCTTCTGGCAGTCACAAGCCCAGGTGCCAGGTGTGCCACTCTACAGGTGACAAGCAGATGTGTGTGGGGCTGCTGTGAACACACCCAGTGGCTTCAGAAATGGGCCATCGCAGCCCCCCTGCAAGCAGGTCCTTTGCTGGTGTTTGGGCTCAGTTTTGGGCCAGGTGCCTGGGGCAGGGTGGAGTCACTGGGGTGCCAGTGGAGCTGTGAGGGGCAGGATGCAGCGGGAGCAGGCACAGAAGCCAGAGATGCTGGGGAAGAGGAGGGTACAAGCTCTGCCCTTCCCCACAGGAGCTGTGTGATCCTTTGTATAATCCCTTTAGCTTCGATGGCACCATGGTGATTTACAGCACTAATGCTTTGATCCAGAACATGATGGACCATGGGACACGAATTAAAATATGAGAGATGACTGCAAAGCACAAGTTTCCATTTGTGGCCAGCTATTTTGTGAAGACGTGACTGCAACCAGGTGTGAAGACCTTGCAGGAGACGAGGGGAAACCAAGCCAGTCAAACAGATTTGTTAGAATGTGAATGGGAGCACAGCAGCGTAAGTGCTATTAATAGGATTTACACAGATTAGTAAACTAATCTGTGCATTTCAGATTGGATTTCATATTATGGAAAAGAAAATTAAGCCACATACCACACAGACTTTCCAGGCAGTGATTTGGGAGTGTGATCTATTTGCTGGTAGAAGTGGCTGCTCAGAAAAGTTGTGGCAGCCCTGTTTGGGTGGGTCAGTGACACCCACTGGGAGCCCAGGAGCAGGGACAGTGCTGTAGGATGCAGAGCTCTGCTGGCAGATTTGGGAGACAGACAATGGAAGGAGCAGTTTGTTTAAGGAATGGCTCTTAAAATGCATTGCCAGGAGGTAAAGCAGTGTCCAGCCTTGGCTGCATCACCGCTGGTGCAGAGTTGTCCTCCTGACTCACCTAAAATGGGAAGCTGTGGCTGCCTCATCCCTGGAAGTGGTCAAGGCCAGGTTGGATGGAGCTTGGAGCAACCCCGCCTGGTGGAAGTTTTCCCTGCCCTTGGGACAAGATGAGTTTTAAGGTCCCTTCCAACCCAAACCATTCCATGTTTCTCTGAAACATAACTTTCCCTTCTCTGTACATGGACTGAAGAGGAGCAGAACTGGCCAAGTGTTGCTAGAGTGGGGAGGTAAAGGCCTCCTCAAAGGGAAGGGCAGAGCTCTATTGCCATGCCCTGCTCACTCTCCTGGTGCCAGGGTGCGGGAGGTGGGCAGGAACAGGGAGGTGGGAGGTGTTGGCACAGCTTAGGGAGAGGTTGAGCACCCAGGACAATTCTGAGCAGTCGTCTGTGTATGGGGAAAGTCTCACAGCATCCAACAACTCATTATGTATATTATGTATATATAACATAAAATACATAATATAATATATGTTACATATGAAAACACAATATATAATATATAATATATGTAAATATATATTATACATTTAAATACATATTTTATATAAACAAATAAATATGTTTGATCATTAGGGTCTGGCCTCAGTATTTTGACTGTGCCATTCCAGATGAGCCAATCTCAGCCTGGCTGTACCTCTTGCTACAAAGAAGGGAAATGCTGTTACTGTTGTTGTACTGATGGGGAGGTGGAAACCCAGATGTTTAGGGACTGGAGTTTTGGTTCTCAGCACTTAACATCAACTAATCTTGGGATGGTTACAATTCAAACTGCCTCTGAAGAGGGCTTGAAAAATAACGTATAATCCATCTTTCTCTTTGTGCTTCCTGTTATTTTGCAAAAATGCAAGTATTTGGAACATTTTAACACCCGTTATAGTCACGACTGAAGGAAGACCACCATTAACCTTTCAAATTTCTGTTTTAGGCTAAAGTTTTAAGAGGCAGAATGAGCTGAGAAGCCCAGTGATTTTTCTTCTTGCAACATCTTGTTAGGTTACAACAAATAAAAATCCCCAAATTGATTTGGTTCGTCTGGGAGAACAAACCTTTTGGATCTTTCCTGGGCCAGGGCTGAGGGTGGCAGCTAATACAAGGCACATCAGGAAGGTTTCTCTCCCTTTTCTGCCTCCTTTCCTACAGCCCCTGAAGGTTCCTCTGGTCCTTGCTACGGGTGATAATTCAGCTGAAAACCATTTGTTACAACTGGGAGCCATTTGCTTGTGATAATTATGGATGCACCAAAATGCAATTTGTATGCAGACATGTACTGAGGTGTGGTGTGGAGCTGGGGTCTCAAGGAACCTGGCGTGGAATAGTCTGGGCTGTCAGTTTTGAGAGCTGCCAGGAGTGGTATACTCTGGAAATCCTGCCTGTGATACACAGGGATGTGGAATGAATTTGCTTAAATTCTTTAAAAACAGATCTGCTTTTAAACGTGCTAATTCTAAGAAATGAATTTGTAAGCAATTTTTTGAGGGGTTGTTTTTAAGTCAGGGAAATGTTTCTTTTACTTGAGTTATACTGATTTTTTTTTAAAACAGCTATTAGCTTTACTGATTATACTGCAATAGTCTAGAAAATTCATTCAGAAGCCTAATTTTAAATTTATGGAAATTTGGGTCCAGAAGCAGCTTTGAAAAATATTCCCTTGAATTTGTAGGCCATTTATTAATTTTATTTCTAAAACGACCCCTTTTTTATACCCTTGGTTACTTTCCTGAAGTGTCTTGTTGCACACAGTGCTAACAGATCCAAAGGCTTGGAAAGCATGAGGCAACACCAGATTTGAGATAAAATGCTGACAAATAGATAGATAGATAGATAGATAGATAGATGTGATATATGCAAATTTATATGTATTCTCGCTTAGAGACCATCAGTATCTCCAAATTTTTTTCTGTATTTTAAAACTGGGAACTTAAGAATGAAGTTGAGCAGGAAGCTGTGGCCGTAACCCCCTTGTCTACTTCCCCTCTCTCACCATCTACTAAATATTGCAAAGCCCATAAATTGTGAAAGTTGACAAATCAGAGCATTGCCTAAGTATAAGACTGAGACTTGGGGCCAGGAGATTTCAATCCTGCATTACCTGGAATATATCATTACTGACAGACTTGTTGGGATTCGATTTCTACCGGCTATAAAGTGGGATTCTCAAATTATGTCATGCCCGCCTCGTTGCCTTTGATGACATGATACGCTGCTTGGAAAGGGAAGAGCCATCAGATGTGACACAGCTTGGCATCCGCCAGCCTTTGGTGCTGTTCCATGCCCTGATGAACCGAGGAAATGCGATCTGGGCAAAGAATCCCTAGGATGGGTGGGAAATTGTTCTGAAACAGTGATTGTCTTGTGGTTCCAGGTCAAAATACCACAATCTCTTGATCAAGTGTTTCTGCTCAGCATGGTGTTAGGCAGTGTTTGCGGGGACATCTTGGATGCTGGAAGAGGGTGTGCTTATTAAACACAGATAAACCGATGATTCTGCACAAATTTCACAGGCTGGAGACCTGGATCCTGGAACACAGGATCATGTGGTGCCTGTAATGGGAGCAGTTTGCAGGGCAGGAGGCACTTCTTCCACTGGACTTGGCTCTGGTAAAACCTAAGCAGGAGTGTTGTCTAGTTTTGGGCTTAGGTGTAGCTCTCCTACTGCCTTCCAGTACTATAGTGTGTTAAAAACAGCTGCTTATTTCATATTAATTTATTACGGCTTCTAAGAAGACCCTGACAATTGAGCACAGTTAAGAACAGAAATAGACTCTACCCTGTACTTTATTCTGAGGGGCTGGTCCTCTAGGCCACCAGCAAATGACTATTCCTTTTTTGTCATGAGCATTATTCACCTGAAACAAGTCTTGCTTCTGTAACCCACACTGATTAAAAATGTAAGTGAAAAAGATTCAGTCTTGATGAAGAAATCTGGAAGCAACAGGAGCACTTTGCACCGTGTACAGGTGAGCAATGCTTGCCGCCACTACTGGGTAAGAAACACAAGCCATGAGCAACTGAGATTAAAATTCTCAGAATCCAGGGTTCCAACAGTCAAGGGGTTTCATTTGCTGGGACTGACTTTTCCAAAGGAATGGGATGAAGCTGTCCTGACCGGAGGCTCAGGTTAATTTTGCCTTTGGTTTGCACAACGGGAAAACCCCAAAATAGCTACAAAAACTGAGGCCAGAAGGGGTTCACTGAGACCTGCTGAGTGCAGCAGGAGGTCCCAAATGTCCTCCTGGCACGTCTGTACTGGGCCAGTGAATTGTCCTGGAGCCACGGGTGGCTGGCTGGTGCTGTGGGATGTCTGCCCTGGGACCAGGCATCCCACAGCACTGCTGGTCAGTGCAGGGTGACCGTGCCTGGAATGTGCAGCATGCCCTGTGCTCCTGGGAGCACTTCCAGGCCCTCCCTGATAAAGCCAGACCTCGAAATAGGCTGCTATCAACAGCCTGCTGCCAGGTACCACTGCTTTTGGAAGTCCTGGGTCCCATCTCATATCAAGAGGGCTGCAGGGCTGAGGGGAAAATGGGAAATGAGAGCAGCCCCTAAATTCCCCTCTTGGAATTTATCTGGAGGGTCCTGGGGAGGTCACGAGAAAAAAAAAACCATGGGGAAGATGCCATAGAGGCTCAGCTGAAGCCCCTCACTAACCTGGAGGATGGGCCCTGCTGTGGTCTTGCACCCAGTCCTTGTCCTCGTGGGCAGATGTGTAAAAGTGAGTCTTACTTTTCTGGCCTGGGGTTCATTGCATTCTTGGCAAATCTGGGGGACACCAAACCCTGAGGGTGATGTAAGAAGTAAAAACACCTCAATGTTTTGAAGCTCGGGGTAGAACACCACTACATGAGTAGGGAAGAGGAGGAGAGGGTCTATAGCAGCCTTCAGAAGCTGATGTGACTCCCCACATAAGGGTGTGATGTGCCTGAATCCCTCCACATGCAGATGGTATCACCTCCCCAGGGTTTGCAGCTCTCTCTTTACTGATACTGCTCGAGTCTACCTCTCCTCCAAGGACAGCACTAACAGGGCAGTCAGCCCCTGCTGCCTCTGCTGCTCTTCTGCCACAGGCTCTGAGGAAATCTGAACCTGTCTGTGGTGGAGTTTTGGGTCTGGGCTATAACATGTTGCCTGAAAGTGGGAGAAGAGGCTGCACCTCTTGCACAACTTCATAGTGAACCTCAAAATAAAGATTTTTTGTTTTTAGTCTTAAGCTGGTCACTGCTCACATTCACCTGCATGCATACAACACAACAGATAATATTTTTCAATACAGGCAATGTCTATATTTGTATGTGCATTGTAAATGTGCTTGGGATGGTATTGAGGGTTGCTCTTCAGAACTGCCTTCTGATCCTCTGGCCTGCCTTGGTTTGATTAAGCAGCAGTAAATAGCAAAATCCGCAGCATCTCTCCAGGACATGAGTAACATCTAAACTGTCATTTGCTCTCAATGTATTCTTTTAAGAAACCACTGACTTAGAACATGCAAGAGCATGCACAGCTCAGGCTGTGGACTAACCCTTCCTCATTCCCCTGAGCTTTTCTGCCCCTCAGCTCTTTGGACTTGGTGGGAGATGAGTCAAACCTTTCTGAGATTGCCTTGATCTGGAAGCGGGTGGCTTTGGAGTCCTTTAGGGCCTGCATGTGCATCACCCTGATGTGGTGATCTGGGCAGGAGCAGTTTTTTGGAGCCTGAGTGTTTGGAGGCTCAAGGATGCTGGTCCAGGGCCAGTCTAGTTATCAACAGGGCTATTGGTCAGTATGAGAAGGTGGCTGTAAACACAATAAATAAATGAAAGAAGCAAGCTCAGCTCTGGTGTCAGCAGCAAGTCCTCCTGCTGCTGTCAAGGGACTTTGCATCCATGCGGGATTGGGCTCCTGAGCAGGTGGCGTTAGCCAGTGGGCAAAGCAACAGGGGGAGTCAGAGACCTGGCTTTGCAACCTGCATGTGCCACCCACTGCCTGCATCGCCCCGGGCCCTCCTCTCCCTCTCCCTCTCCCTCTCCTCCTTTTATTTCTGTGCACTGTAAGCGCCCCAGGGGAGGGGCTGCATTTTCAGCTGCAGGCAGTGTAAGGGATACCACGAACACTGAAATCTCCGGCTGTCAGCGTGCAGACTAGGGAAGAAAATGATGCAGTGTAACATTCTGGGAGTCCTTTCATAATGTAAGGTCTATCACAAAGCACTTTGGCTGCCACAACAAAGATTATTGATCAGCCTCAAGTATTCCAAATTGTGTCTTTCTGCCTGAGAAGTAGCAGGATGAAGAATTAAAGCACTTACACTGGAGAATGTCATACATGAGTTATTGAGTAACCATCAGCACTGCTCCAGGGCTGTTCCGTTTCTCTGGACTGTGTGCAACTCCTCAACATTTTATCTCTTTCTTTCAGCTTTTGCAGGCATGTGCCAGCTTCTGTAGCATATAAACTAGGTGCTATTTTTATTGAATCTGGCTTTAATGCTGTAGATTTTTCACACGTGTGTTGGTTTTTTATTGTTGGTCTCATTCCTGAACTTTCTGGCACCTCTAAGTGAGAAGTCGGTTATGTGCACGTTGCTTGGCAGATGAATTCCTATTTCTGGGAACCATTTTCCTTCTAAAATGTATTTTTATATTAAAAATGTGATCTGTATTCACACACTGGCCTAAGATTCCAGCCCAGAGGTTTCTGCAGCCAGAGATCTCCACAACAGGGGATGCAGCCTGGAAGGAGACCTTTGCTTTCCAAGCTGCAAGTATTCATATTAAAACCTTGTTTTATGAACCCAACCTCTGCCTCTTGGAGTAGCAAAATCCCCTTCCGATCTGGCACCAGGGAAAAATCAAGACAAATATAGAGGATAATAAGTGCTGTCTTCCAACACTTTCTCCCTTCCCAGTTTGTCTCCCTGCTAGATCAAGAGAAACCACTCATCTCCCTGAGCCTTCCTACTACCAGCTCTACCCCAGCTACTGCCTTGGCAGCCCCCCATCCTCCCTCCAGCATCCACAGGCCCTGTGTGAAAGTCAGGGGCTCAGGGAGCCAGCTGCCCACCCTTCCAAAAGCGCTGTCCCCCTTTTCTCCATCTGTGCAGGGGCTGCCATGGAAGAAGCAGCCATGGCTGTGTGTGGTTTTCTCGCCCAGGGTGACCTGGAACACATCTGCGAAGCCCTCCAAAGTAGCAGGAATGCGCTCCGTTAGGACATGATTCATCCTGCATACCGCATGGGTGGCTGCTCAAGGAGAATTTGGACATTTGCATACGCTGCTGAGACTTCCCGCTTCTCGCTTGCTCGCAAATCCCTGCACTTCATCCAGAGCGTGGGGGCTGCACAGCCAGAATTCCCTTCCCGGGGGACTGGCTGGAGCCAGTCCAGCAGCACTGGTCCTGGTGCTCCTTCCCCCGGCTGCATCGTGAGGCAGAAACCAGAGAAGCTGCTCCCAGCCAGGTTGAAGGATGGCTTTAGATCCTCAGCTCCTGCTGCAAGCAAAGCTGGGGCAGAGCTGCTGCCTGGGGATCAGTGTGGGATTTGGTATCTGCAGGGCAGGAAAACATCATCACAGACCTGCTGCTTGGGCAGAACCAAAGCAAAGGGAAGCGCCGCGAACAGGACTGAGTCAAGCGCGCTGCTTCTGGGAAGGAAACGGGAATTGGGCAACGAGGCAATTGGCTCTACCTCAGGGCTGCTCCCGGGTAACTGCATTTCCTTCGGCAGCTGCGGAGTCGGATCAGCCTCAAGCAGAGACGGGAGATGCTCCCCGGGCTGGGAGGTGACTCCCTGTGCTTTGCCAGCGGCGCTGCGTGGAGCGAGCCGGACGCGGCTGTGATGAACGGGAAAGGCGGAGGAATGGTGAAAAGCACTAAGGTAATGTCTTAGTAAATAAGAACATCATGGATTTCAGGTTTTTTACTGTATCTATTAAAAAAAAAAAATCTCTCAGACCTCACCTTGCTTCCTGTCGCCTAAACACAATTTAAGGGGTAGAAGGGTGTTTTCCTCCTGCTGGCATGTGCAAGCTGTTAATTATCTCTAACATATATATAGCTTCAGTGAGGAAAACTATTTCACCTGCACTGATTAGTCTATTTGGATTTACTGTAGCTCATTTTGGCATCAAAATCGTAACCAGGCAATCCTGGTACTTGGAACACAGATCTGAAGTAATATGGTAATGTGTTTAAATCCTTTAATATCAGGGGAACATAACATTTCAAGCTGTTCTCAAAAGGCTGCCAAAACCAAGTCTGACACAACGTGAAACATTTTAAAGAAAAATTTCAACAAACAGGAACTTAGCAAATAGGAATACACCTATCCAAAAAAAAGGCCTTGACAGAAAGCATGCCAATATCATGGGAGCCACAAGTAAATACTGACTAGTCCTAACTAGCAGGTGGAAATAGATTTTAATAGTATCTAACTAATTATGGTATAAATTTGGTTTGAGATACAAAGAGGTTCAATATGAGGTATAAGATTAATGTTTTTTAATTTAGTATTTTAGAATTCCGACAAAACCCCCTCAAGTCAACAGAAAGCCTCATTTTTGCTTAAATAGGGTTTAGACCAAATCCCTGGCAAGCACAGGCACTTGCAGTTGCCATCACCTTTCACGATGAGTCATTAGAAGCCAAGTTTCTACTTCAGATTGCTTTTCTGACTCAAAATTCAAAGCCCTCGATGTGAAATCCAAACAAATATTTACACGAGATGTGTATAAATATAAAGTTTATTCAGTATAGTGTTTAGAAAAATAAGTTCACATCATCTCAGAATACAAATAAAACACTTAATTGTCCAGGCACAAACCCCTATTACAGTACAACAAACATACATACTTTAGATCTCTTTGGTTGGGTAATTAAGCACAGATATGTTTGATGATACACTCTGGGGCAGCATCACCTAACAGTGCAGTAAAGTCTTGATTATTCCCTCCTCTAACGCGTACATTCCGCTTAAATTTCGTATTTGTTGTAAGGCACAATAAAACCCATATTGGAGAAATAACTGGTTAGTTCTGGACAAACAGTACATGCAGCAAAAGAACAAACATCCTCTGAATGTGAATCCTGAAAGCCAGAAGATTCACCCCCTCCTTGAGCTCAGAAATTTAGGAAGCAAGTTTTAAATTATATGAAACATACAACTAAGGTATAAAATATCCTTCAAGATAATAACTGCTAGGAGATACAGGAAGACTTCAGGTATCCTCGCTTTTAAAAATACCATTATTTTTGTTTTCAGAATTATAAAATTACTATTCTTTTTGATGATTTGACATTCTTCTCGACCACAACTACTGGGCAGTTCATGCCCCCAGAGCCCTGCATACACATTTCACATGATACTGGAGGGAGGTACCCTCTTGTTCATCTGCCCTTGCCACGAAAAGTGCACAGACACTGGAAATCTATGTACATTAAAAGCTCCTGTGCACACAGGGCCAAATTCCACTCTGATTTATTTAACTGAATAATCATTACTGAGGTGATTTTACAGGATTTGAAGTTGAACCTGTCCATTATTCTCATCAGTCTCAGACTGAGAGTAATAACGACAGTTCCAGCCTCACTTCTGGGTAAAGTTGCTTTCTGAATGAGTCTTCCTGAATCCACAGGTAGGAGAAAGCAGTAAAAGGGAAGAGGTATATCCTTTGATAGACTGTGACCATCAGTCACACTGTTTGTGTTCTACCCAAGTGTCAGCCTTGTGCTCTGGTTTGTGCTGCCACTGTGTACTGGGCCAAACCCATCCCTGACCTAACACCAGTGAAATGAAAGGACCATCTTCCCAGCTGGCAGGAAAGGACGTTAAAGTCCATGGAAACGTGCTAGTTTATCCCCAGCTGAGGACCTGGCCAATAGATGTCTGTGATTTACATTGCTGAAATGTCCTTGCAGGTAAGACCACAGGGATAATGCTGCAAATTGTCCACACAGAGCACTCAATTTAACGTGTTTCTGGTTTTCTGCAAAACTCTGGGTGAAACAGAAGCAGCTTTCATCAAAAGTGGTAAAAAAGAGAGGGGTTTTCAACATCGTGCTTTGTAAGAATTTGCTTGAACTTCAGGCATATTTTTCAAAGCTGAGTCTGGGACCAGAAAAGTAGTAGAATTTGGCAATGTTTTCTGTAAGATTTCCAGTGGACTTAGAAGTTACAAACATATGTGAAGTTGAAATGATCCTTTATCCTCATCCATAACAGGGAGGGAGGGAAGAGAAGGAATGTGTATGCCAGGTAGACATACCTTCCATTTAAATAACAGAATGTGATAATAAGGGCTGCCTGTGGGGCTTGGACACTCACTGCCTTCCCATGCATGGGAGACCAGAATCCAAATCCCCTAAACACCACGTAAAAATCCTTGGTTTGGGAATCAGTGGAGCAGTGCCTTATTTACAGCAGCCAAAGATCTGGCCCTGGACACTTTTTGAGGCTTTGAGTACTGTGTATTAAGAGCAGTGAGCCTGCCTGCCTGAGGGCCACCAAATAAAAACTTACCCTTGGTAAGGAGTAAAACTACTTATTTAAATTTCTATTTTAAACACACTGTACCGTGCAACGAGTCTTTATATTGTGCATATGTACCTGCAGAAAACATGAGGTTATAACTACGTTATCTGGAGGGAATGACACTTATTTTCAATGGGAGAAAGAAAGAAAGAATGAAAGAGTAAAAGATAATAAGAAGTTACTTGATATCTGGAAGACTAGAATAGATTAATCTTACTTTGTCCCAAAACACTGCTTTTATGTACATCCTCCACTCCCACTGAAGAGTGGGAAGTTTCCTATTAGAAGTACCAGACACTCCAAGGAACATGCCACTGTAACAACATACACAGTTTTCACATCAACTGTGCAGCAAAGCCATGGAATTCAGAGCCTCAGTAACACAACCAATGCAAAGAAGGAAAAATTAAAAATAAAGTAACTGGTACTATTGTAACACCACAGTCTCCTCAGTTATGAGAGATGATCACACCAACAACTGCTCTGAAATATTCCCTAGCTTGCCTCCAAATATAGTCTGAGCTTCACAGACCAAATGTTAATCCACCATCAACTCCTTCGGAGCCAAGTACACATTCTCCATTAAAATGACAGCGATACAGGGTATTTCTAATTTTCCAAACGGCTGAATGATTTCATGCAAAGCATATACAGCTACTGCTACTGTCATCACCATCTTAGTTACATGGGTGAAGAAGAGGTGGGAAACAGATTGCTCGTGCTGGGGCCCAGCAAACAGATAAACAAGCAGAGCGGATAGGAGAACTCTGCACTATCCGATTCCCTGCTCACGAGGAGCTCCCAGGAACGTCAGGGAAAGTTGTGCCAGGGGGACATACAGCTCCATGTCCTGCTTGTGATAATCTCTGCTTTAAAGCGCTTGCCTCAAACACCCTGTTTGCCTGGGAGCACGTGGGGACAGCCAACTGCTGACAGGCTGCTCCCGCCCGCGGAGCATTAGCAACTCCGTACAGCTGCAAGTGCTCCCCTTGCACACTCGTTCTTCCCTTTCCCTGCACTTTTCCCTGCAGCCCTGGAGACTCTGGCCCACAGCGTGGACTCCAGTGCTCACTGACAGAGCTCAGCTTCAAGGTTCCATAGAAAACCTTGCAAAATACGCAATATAGTGCAAAACTACGAGAATGCCAATGCTGCGCTCACGGCACACAGAAAAACCTTCATTCCCCAAAAGCTTTCCATGGAACCAGTTAAAACCCTGACAAACATACCGGCATACGCCACCTCAATTATCTTTCCTTTCTGTTTTTTTTTGTCCTTTACAAGTGATCTTGTTTTGTCCTGAGCCTGATTCAGAGCCCACAGATGCTTATGAAAACATTTCCCATTGCCTTCCAAAGGCTTCAGACCAGGCCCCTGATGAGGATGAACACATGCTTTAGTTACTGTATATATTCACATTAGGATAAAATATAACAAAACCAAATCCACAAGGATTAACAGCATGTCATTTTTGTACATCTGAATTCTTATTATTATTTTAAAGCTTAAAGGATGTGCTTTTCCATGCTACAAAAACTCCTCTGGAGGAAAGGTTAAGATCTGTTCCACCTGCCCAGAGCCCACCTGCTTCTGCTGTCCCCAGGGAGAAAGGTGGGGAGACCCACCCCCAGCCAGGAAGGGACCACGGCCGCTCCCAAAGCCCTCCGGGCAGCTGCAATTCTCACCATCAGCCCCCAGGCTGCTTCTCCTGGAAGGACATATATAAATACACACTCAACTGCACTCCGGGATGGGGGCCTTGCTCAACCAGCAGCTGAAGCCCTCCCACACGGGCTTTTTGGCCAATGGGCCTGTGTAAACATGGGGTTCCCTTCCCTGGCCTGCCCATCCAACCTTTCCTGCTCATCTGCCTGGGGCCAGAGCCAAGCGCTCTGCCTCGGCACAAGGGCCCTGCCCGCGGACTCCTCCTGTCCTCCTGACGTGGTGCAGAAGGACCCATCCTTGGCTCTCTGCACTGCCAGGAAATGTCACCCACGATGTCCAAAAGACTCTTAAAACTCTTCTTACTCGTGCAAGCAGGGGCACCCAAGTCAGCGGGTCTACTTGCAGAAGTAAGGCATCAGGATTTGGCCCTGAGGACGGATATTTGCAAATCAGTGTTTTTATTCCTCCTGCCACTGTGCTTTAGTTACAAAGATAAGGCCACTAGGAAGAAAGGCACGTGGAATTCTGTAAAAAATACACAAAAGGGTTCAACTAATTCGCAAATTACTAACAAAACAAACAAAAAAACCCCTGAACACAAAGACAGAGGGGGTAGAAACAGTGACCTCCTGGGTTTGTGAGACTGGGAATTAATTTTCTAGTTTCAGTGTGATTAACATTTTACTTTTACAGTCTATTGCTTGAAAAAAACTACAAAAAAGTAAAACCTTGTCAGAAATAACTACGCTTACTTCCTGCTCAAACAATAAAATAAATTAAACAGCCAGAAAACGTTTTCCTTTTCAATGCATTGTGTCTAAAGTGAAAGGGAACATAAACCATAAATAAAATCCATTGTACTAATAAAAAAAAAGTCTCCTTTATAAGAACTGAAACAATATTTACATTCATACTGGATAGAAAGCTTCTGAATTGCATAATTAGAGTTTCAAATGATGCTTTTTCTGGTGCACTGACAAAATGCTAGCCGTAGCATTTAGAAACCTGTACATGATTGATGTGATTTTTGGTTTGAATGCAAGTCTGCTGGAGAAAAAGCAAACATACCAGTAACAATATTATGATTTTGTTTTGTTTCTTAACCTCAAACAACATAAAAGTAGCTGGAGAGGTATCGTCTAGAGTTCCTTAGAAATCTCTCAATGCCCATGGACTGGAGTAAACAGAAAAAAATGACTGCATTGTTTTTACCATTTTGGAGTGAGATTTTTGTTTTCTGTCTGAAGTTAGGAGTGTATACTTACTATTAGGAGTATGTTGTACTATGGAGAGTCTAGTTACATTTTCAGGGCAGTATCTTGTAGCCAAACCTGTACCCATTCCTCAGTACTTGCCCTGGCCATTTCCTTTCTCCTTTAATCTGCTTAAAAGAGAATACTGCATGCAAACCAAGTGTGGCAACCTAATTCCATTGCCAGAGATTCCTCTGTACATCGATTCAGACCATTTAAATGTTCTTCTGGTTTCTTTAAATGAAAAAAAACCCCACCAAACAAACAAAAAAAACCCCCACAAACACCTCACTTGGTGTTTGTTAGGGCCTCAATAGGAGACTTATCTATTAAAAACAGAAAGCAAGAAAAAAAAAGAAGTTACAAGTCTTGCATAACTTCATCCATCTGAACTGTCTGCAGTTTGGCAAGTTCTTTTTTGTCCGTTTCCAGTTCTTCACATACTGTGTCAACCATGTTACTCATAACATACTTAGATTTGGAATCCAGCATCATTAAATTGCCAGTTGACTTACTCTCAGAATTAGGTAAGAAATTCTCTTTGACATCAGGTACGGCTTGCAGAACTAACCTGTGCTCTCTGCCAAAATCCTGGTGCACTTGTGCAGGGGGGTGGCTAACACGGTCTCCACTTGTCGAAACTATTTCTCCAAGCACGGGCTGTGCTGTGGAAATGGACAACAGATCCTGACTGGTGATGAGGGGACAGTTCTGAAGGGTTGCATAGTTAGTGTTGCTGATAGATATCACCGTAGAGGTACTGGTCACGGGCGATGACATGGACTGGCTCTCTGAGATACCAGAGCTCAGTTCTGCAGCATTTAAAAGAGTTGGTGGTGTGAGCGAAAAATTATGTGAGGGCGTTACATTCACTAACGAGGAGGCCAGGGACTGGAGTCCTGCACTGGATATATTTTCAGAAGACATGTTGACGTTCAGTTGCGTGTTCTGACTGACTGGCATCAACTGAGAAAACACCAGGCTTCTTTCCAGTCCTTCTTGCTTGACAGATCCTACTGCCTGGCCCGAATTGGGAACTGTATAAACCACTGCACTCGGAGCGAGGGGGCTGAAGAAAACCTTTCCTTGCTGCACTGTTGAAGATTCAGTTGTAAAAGTTCCTCCATCAGACGTGCTGGGATTTACTGAAACATTACCTAGGCAAAGGGAAGCAAGAGAAAGGAAAACAGATTACAGTTGATACAGAGTTATGCAGTCCTGGTCTTTTTTACCTTTGCAGTATACACATACACCAATATTTCATGCAACACTGAGCAATTTTTGTAGCAGGTGAGAGAAAACTTGGTGTAAAGAAATCAATGCTGTTAATAGAAATTACTTTTAGAAAGTTTAAAAAAAGAAGTTGCTGGTATACTAGATTAGGTATCTTTCAGACTCTCATTAAGGGGCAAACAGTCCCCAGCCATGTGACTAAAATGAATGTGCTTTGGCCTTCACTAGTTGCCACCACTCAATTTCTATCTAAGAATAGAAGCATGAAAAGCCATTAAAGATAGTTCAGTGACAGACTACAGCTTGTGTGTGGGAACTGGAGACACGTCACATGAAATCCACTACTGGTGGGCAGAACCTGCCCAAGTCAACCCTCCCCCAGAAAACATGAAAAACCGGTAATTTCTATCGGTTTAACTAGGTAATCCTCAAGCACTCGGCTCTATTCCCTTTCACCTTGCTTTAGCGTGTTTTTCTGAAATCCTAACCCTACCACATCCACCACGCTGTGAAAAGTCACCCAGCCCTGCCTGCCCCTGCTGAAAGCCATGGCACTGCTTGTGTGACGTTGTAGTGAGCCAAAGCAAGACCAGGTGGCCAGAGATGACCTGAAGTTGTTTTCACTGGACAGGCCATGTCAGTTGTCATTATGGTAATTCCTAAAATAAGAAATACTGGCTCTTGGGACTGAGTTCCACTTGGAACACCTCTCTTTCTCAAAAGCAGTTTAATTATAAGAGACTACAGTTGGATACAGCTGATTTTTTTAGAACAGCACTGAAGATAAACTTGTCACATGGGGATTAGTTTAGCTTCCTATTAACTTCAGTTAATGAACGATGATTTTTTTGGAAGATGTTATGCATATGGGTAAACTAGAATAATAAAGCCAGGAAACTTGAAGTTACCTGTCAGTATTATTTACTGGGGCTCACTCAAAATAGCCTGCAGCATGCTTCACTTGGAATAGGCAGCCAGCTATTCATCCAAGAAAACCAGAACTTTTCCGTGCGCCAGAGATATGGTGGATCACTCTCCAGAGGGCAATCAGTATTTTTAACAATGGGGAAAATGGTCAGAGAAGAGTTTATTGCGAATCTTAGGACTTTCAAATACAATAGTCCTACAATACTTAAAGGACAGAACTTGTTTTCTCACCTTTGCTGGCTGTTAGTTTATGCCTTGGAGCATGCGGATTAAGTGGCTTTAGTAATTACAGGTGGCATTCAGACTAAATGTCTTCTCTCTTTAATCTTGGTTAAACTATGTACCAACAGTGCCTGTGAGTGCCACATTTTAGGACTTTATAATTGTGCACCCATTTGAAACGTGGTTGCACAGCTTCAGTGTTCCTCCCTGTGCTTCAGCAAGAATAATTCACACCCTACACACATTAAATTCAAAGAAGCACACGAGCACAATTTGACTTTCATTATAGTACTCACAGCTCCTGAAACTAGAGATAATCATTCCAATTTAAACATTTTCATAACCAAAGATACAGTGGCCAATGAGTAACAAAGATGTTCAGTTGTGCTTTTTAACTGACCTGCTTGAAAAAAGGGATCCAGAACTAGGTTTGTGCTCCCTGGGATTCTTCCTGGCCAGCTGCAAGATTCAGACTATGGTATGTTAAGACCAACTCTAAAGCAAACTTGGGGAGGAGCCTGCACACTTGGCACATGAACCTGTGATGACATATTTCCCTTGGACTGAGAGCAGTTTTATCCAAATAGCCTCACATTTTATATCTACGAGCTAGTGCTTACTTCTATTGTTTCCCTCAAGTTTAATCTTTCTTAATTATGGAACAGAAAATGTACAAGCAACTGCTTGGTCTTGTTGTGTCTACAGTAATTCAAAATGTATTTTGGTGAAATGCCTTCATCAAGAAAACAAAAAACCAAAACAACCACCACAAGAACAACAACGGTAACAATTTCCAGCTGCCATAATCTTCATTTTTAGGAACCTTTTCATTAAAAGAATTAAATGGCAAATGGGGAATATTTTGAATTACTGAAACATGTAAAATTTACAGATATTTGTGAAGACTCGTATCACAGACTTCTGTGAACAGCATGAGATGAAAGGGGTGTAAATTACCAGACCTCCTTCCAAGCTCTTAACAGAGGAGCTCAGCCTCATCTAACAGTCTGCCCACGAGCATAACCCACTATAAAGGGAGGCAAACAGTATTATTTGGTGTTCTGTGTGCGGCCATGGCCGAGATACAATGTTGATACCTTGGAAGAAAATGACCACAGCTTCTAAAATGCTAAGTGTGCCTGATTCCAACTTTTTCTCATACCTCTTACTGCAAGAGGCA
>VYZQ01054224.1:0-63946 GCA_013400655.1 Mystacornis crossleyi | reverse complement strand
AGATAATCTCTGCCACGTGAAGAATGTATCAGATAAAGGTTTTCTGAGGATGCCCCCTAAAGTGTGCTCTCTGACACAGCCAGTTGCCAGAACTGTTAAACGCAAGTTCTTCAGGTTGAAGTATGACATGTGGGGATTCCCCAAGAAATCGCCTCAAAGAGAGGAGATGTTCATTAAGGAAAGAGAGAAGAGTCCTTTCATTACTAATCAGATGAAATTACTGATTTCTAGGAAGCCCTACTTTGTCTGAATTGGCAGATCTGAGTTCCCTCAATATACAGATGACAGTATTATGCTCTGCTCACTTTGCCAGCAGACATACTGCTGTATTTACGCAGGAACCTGCCGTGTTTTACTTGACAAGTGGTAAAAACATGGTCTGCCTTACTTCTCTTTAACATTCTAATTTTTGGGCTACTGAGGTAATCTCCTATGCCTTCACCTATTCCAGGAGGATAGGTTCTCATAAAAACTGTATGATGATTGTTATTGATTATGATCAATAACATGTTATTTTTGTTTGTCTCTTCTTCCTTCCCTCTTGCATTATTTATACTGCAATCCCTCTCCTTCTAGTGACAATCAACATCATTATCTCTCTTCACAAAATATGCACTGCTGTTTCTGAAGTCTACTGGCTTTTGCAAGCAAGTTTCCAGTTATTCTTTTGGCGTTGTACTTCATCCGAATGGACATGGAATGGACGTCTTTTCCTTCCTGCAGATATTTCCCTGCAGTTATGGAAGTCGATGGAAAACAATACCACATTAATTCAGCGTTATGGACTGAGACTGGGACATGAGCTGGTGTCATGTACCTGCTGCAAAGCCTCAGTATGGCAGAAAGAGCTGCTAATTACACTGCCTGGAGTAGAAAGTTTGAGTAATCAAGGAAGGGAAATGGTGAGTAGCATATGAACACAGTTGTTCATCATTTCCATCTCAGCTCCTGCTATAGGAAAGGAGAAGAACTAAAACCTGCAGAAACCTAATTCTGATTGCAAGGACATCATGGCAAATGCACATAATTTACTGCTGATGCACTTAAAGAACTGTGATGTCTAGATAAGGCGAGTCAAGGCAGCTCTAACTTTCTAGCACAATTTATTTAACATAACATAGCTGATTTGAATTTCTGTGAATTAAGAGATTTTGAATTAAATTTTTTATGACCCTGGGGTTTTTTTCCTTCTTTCTCCTTCTGCATATTCTCTTTCTTCCCCTCTCTTTCCTTTTCCTTCTCAGAGAAGCTGTTTAGCAATTTGGGGTGGTTTTCCTGTCTGCATTTTTTTGCATTTAGCCCCTGTCTTTCGGAGAAGTGCCTGTCTGCAGCAGCCTAGACAGGCTTCCAGGGCTGGAAGCATGTTTTCTAAAACGTGGATGTGACTTTGCTTCACTTTTGACCCTCTTCCACTGTGGAACTGAAGAAATCTCTGAAGATATCTCAGGGCTAGTTTCAGTCCTCTGCTCCCCATGTTGCTCCCAGCATCCTATCCTAAATTTTACTGCTTTTCCCAGGCAGATGTTTTATGGCCCAAGAAAACCTAGAAGAGGCTTTCATCCTCGCTTCCCATCTCCTCTTCTCTCTCACACCTAGGAAGAGGGTAGGAGATGCTCGTATCTCTCAACCCTTCTTGTTGATTTCTGTTTCCTTTCCCTCCTGGCCCCACAGAAAGAGGAGGTACTCCAGTAAACCTCTCGCACTGTTTTCTCCTCCTAGTTTGGGGGACAGAAAGGAGCAGGATCCACTCCTTTCTGTTATTGTTAAGGTTACTGAATCCAGACCTGCTTGTATTTCTGTGATCTAGTTTGGGTGATGCACAAAATTGCCCATTTCTTTGCCCATTTCTTTTTTGTTTCCCAGAATAGCACAGAAGTTTGAGAGAAGCAGCGGCTGTGAGAAAATTACTTTCCTGTGAACTAAGAGAAAGAAATAGCTGAGCTCATGGTGGGTGGATCCTCCTTTACCCTACTGTCTAGATCAGCCTCCTAGAATAACTTCCCCAGAGAGTGACGATTTGTTTCAGTGAAATACAGATTTCAAGGGAGACCCTGATCACAAGGGAGAAGATTATGTGTCGGGTAACGTGGGCTTCCTCTAATGTTCCCTTTTATTCCCGTCTTCTTCAGTCCTCTCTCTCATCCAGTTCTTTTTTTTTTTTCCACACATCCTCTGCCAATCTCTTCTCCCCGGGGTCTGTTCCTGCTCCCGTGGAGTTACATTTCAGTCCTTGCATGGATTTGGATGATACTACATCAGGCATCATGTCATGTTCTAGGGGAGAAGGCAAGACAGTAAATCTCTTCTGTATTTAACAGGCTAATTATGATTTTGTGTAACCCACATCTCTGGCTTTCTGTTTCTCAGGAGAGCTAGGGAGGGGCAGGGAAGGAAGAGGCAGAACTATTGAACAAACCCCCACACCAGCCTTTTTGGCATCGTTTGTGCAGGAAAGGGGAGGGAACAAGAGAGAGATCCTAATCTTAATATGTATTAGGTGCTCCCATACAACAGTGGCGGGTGTGGACTGAAATGCTCAGTAGCTGGCGAGATGGTAGATTAGGCAGATTGTTTGCTGTGAGATGGATAGATGGAAAAGAGCAGGAAAGACTCAAGGAGGGGCTGGAGCAGAAGGGTGTGAGGTAAGTAATGGAAAGAAAAGTTCAAGTAAGTGCCAGAGAAGTTGAAAATGGAAGCAGGAACTGGGATGAAGGGGAGCAGAGAGAGGATGCAGGGAAAAAAAAAAAAAGATGGGAAGATGAAAGCTGTGGGAGTTAATTCAGCTCCTATTAAAGCTGACAGCATTACTCTTCACAGATAATAGGCCTGGCTCATAGGAAGATTTTGAAATAGGGCAGAAGGAGGGAAGGAGGACTGGTAGACAAAACACAGATAAAAAGAGAGAGAAAGGAGAAGGAATATGCCAAAATGGAAGTAGAAAAAAGTTGAAAATGAACATTGGGAAGTATGCTCTGTATATTGGAACTATGCTGGAAAAGGGAAGGGAGATTGAAACCAGAGCAAAGAAGAATGCATGAGATCATTTTGTGATTTCAGATTTACATCTGAGGGGATATGAGAGTCCTGCTTGTGGAGCTGAGGCCTTGAGAAAAACCTGTGGCAGATATGAAGATGTGCAGGGCAGAATATAACTGCAAACTATAAAATGTATTACTTTGTGCAGATAGTTTCCTCTTAAGCTGTATATCCCAGGAGTGCAGTGGACTCAAAGAGAATGCTGGGGCTGGGTAGGGAAGGTGGGAAAGAGCAAGTAAAAGAGCTAATGACCGGATGCTTTGGTACAGGTCTGTGTCTTGGTGTTGGTTTACCCTGACATCTAAGGAAAAGAAAGCTTCAGCTGAAGCTCTTCTTGAACCTGGGGCACTATGAGGTCTGTCTCCATGTTTTCTCTGGCACTGGGGTTCCCTGCCAACAAAGCATGACCTCATGCTTCAGTCTTCTCCATGGGGAGAGCATGAATACCCAGCTGCCTGTTCCCACGAAACCTGCAGAAGCCAGGTATCTCTGGCTGTGTCTGGACTGTGAAACCTCCAAGCCTCTGAATTCCAGGGTCCCACAGATTTACTCTCGCCCTGTAGGAGAGTAGAACACAATCAAGTGTCAGTGCCCCAGTCCCTCCAGCCCCAGGCTCTGATTTCCAGAAGAGCGAAATGTGCACGTGGGGAATGTGACACACTCCACCAGATCCCCTGGCATGTGCCAGCTCCAGTCACTTAAGCCACCAGGTGAGTGCATCTGGAAATGCCAACTCTTTTGTCAAACCTGGGTGAACTGGACTGATGGATTCAAAGTTTGGTAACAGAGATCCAGGCATTTGTGCATGCACAGAGTAAAATCTTGTGACCTTTTTTTTCTTTTTCCTGGAAACCAGGCTTAAAGCAAGACTCCTAATCAGGCATCCTTTCCAGAAAGAAAAATCAGCAATGGACTGCCTGTAAAGGGAGAGCAAGCCCCCTGGGCCATGTGGGCTGCTGGTCCCATGCCTGGGAGAAAGCAAGTCCCAAACTTCAGAAGGGTTCATTGTACACAGGGGTTGTCTCCCTGAATGCCTCTGGGGCAGGCAGTGAGAGACGTGCCTGCTGCAAGGTTGGTGAGATCCCTGCAGCGTGTTTGGATGAGGGAAAACTTGCTCCAAAGTGTGAGTAAGGCCTGTGCCTGGGGCAGCCCACTGGGTTTGCTCTGGTGCTTAAGAGCTGGGTCTTGTGGGCTCCTTTCTGCTGAAAATATTCTGTGGTTCTGTGATTCTTCACTCCCTCAGTACTAGATCACTACCCCTGAGTGTGAAGGCTCTGGCTCCTGCTCACTGCAGTCAGACACAGAGTGCCACAGGGAAAACTCCCGCTGGGATGGGCCAGACCTGCTCAAACATCCACAGCTGGGCTGTCAATGCCAGAAAAATCACCTCACCCCACGGACCAGTGATGCAGCTGGTGTCCCTGTGGACGGAAACTTGCCATAATCTAGGGGGACATTTGTGCTGACACAAGGTGCTTTTCCACGTGCTCTGTCTTCTTGCCTATGCATTTTCGTGACATGAGCAGGGTCTGGTGAGATTATGTTATTTTTCTCCTCAGCATGATAGCAGGAATCGATGGGAGTGGTGTATAGAGCTTCACTGCCTGAGCTCCCTGTGCTCAGCCTAAAGCTTAGAGAACATCTCCAGCAGGAAAAGAGCATCTTAAACAAAGAGGATCCCAAGCTTATAGAAGCCTAACAGGTTTATGGCAATGCATTTTGAAGAAAGAAATACAAGCAGAATAAATATATATTCCATTAGATGTGTTTGTTATAAACTTGGTATGGTGCTGAGAGCATTCAGTGTACATAATTCATGGTTACAAACTTCCCAAGACAAATTCCTAAGCCTCCTTTCCTTGTAGTATTCCTTCCCACTCCATCAGACAGGCATAACCCCTGAGAGTGGCAGAAAACTGCTACCCCAGCTCTTCAGGGTTTGATCCCAGTCCTAGAGAGCCATAAGGTAGGATATGGGAAACATCAGGTCTTTTTTAAAGCTGGGAATTAAAGATGTGTGGGGTTTTGGCCACAGCCATCTACAGTTCAAAATTCCTCAGTTTTTCTTTTTCTGGGCTATTGCAGCTGTATATGCAGCACTAATTCCTCAAGGCTGGAGGTTTTGGGGGTTTTTTCATTTTCAATCCTGGTGTATTTTGTTCGCTGTTCTTCAGTCTGTTTATTGATTCTCAGCTTTTTTCATGACTCTAAGTGCCTCTTACTTTGTACTCCTCCCTTTCCTCCCTCCGCTCAAAACATACCAGCCTGCATTCACTTAGGCTGAATCTCAGTTTATTTACTGCCTTTTTAGAAGCATGTTTTTTTTTTCCTAAGGCTTGCTGAAAGAGCTGTCCATTAAGGTTCTTTTCCCACTGCAGAGAAGGCTTTGTCCTGTTTTCTCATGGTGTTTGTGGCAGATGTGAAACTGTTGAAGACAAAATGTACTTTTGAATCTTTCAGGCTGAAGCAAATGAGAGCTGTGTGCAGGCAGATGGAGAAAGGGTCCCAGAGTACTTTTCAGCTCTGGGACAGGACATATCACTTTAGCAAATTGTTGCTAGCATCTGTTTTTCCATGGGGCAATTCTCTGGCCCCAAATAATCCCCTCTGAGTGCCAGGACTGGCTGTGCTGTTTGGCTGCTGATCTGTCACTACCCAGCAATTGAAAAACTGCTACAAAGCAGCTATTCCAGAAGCGACATTGCTGCGAGATGAATGAATTTATTTAAGCTCTCTACATTATTGTCAAAAAAGTATGGGACTAATGCATGAAATTTTCTCTGTGTTGATGCTCATGATAAGAAGTAAGAGAAACCTTTGCCAATATTTTACTCTCTTATCAAAAAAAATCAATAAAAGTGCTTCCTGGTAAATAGCATGTTTGACATGTGGCCTGTCAGTCGGGGCATTGGAAAGGCTGATAAACACCCAGTATCCATACTACAGTGCTTCCCTGGAAAACAAACAGCTTAGGGGAGAGAAGGGGTTGTGCAGCTCTGCAATGCGCTGTGTCTTTGTCCTCAGCATCGCTGAGATGCTGCAAGTCTGGATACACCAATCCTGCTCCTCCCCCTGTACCCTCTCTCTTCCCACTCTTCCCATCAGCCAAGGGAACACTGCTCAGCCCCAGCCACACTCAACCTGTGCTGACCCATCGGGGACTTTTCTGAAGGCTAGTGCAGGTTCTTAGTGCAGGACTAATAAACTATCATTTATTCATGATCCTAAATGTGCTTTCAAGTCGGGCTAACACTGTTCAGCCAGCCTCCTTCAACCCCCTCCTCATCCCTCCCCCCATTTCCTCCAGAGCCCTGTGCTGCTTGCCCTGCAGTCAGTACCAACCTGAAGCCACAGCTCTGATGGGAGGGTCCTACACTCTCTTCAAGCTTGCTTAATGCAGGTCCAGGTACGTTCATCGATACTTTACTCCCCTCGTGTAGTGCTCTGCAATGTGTCTTCTTCTCTGCTGTTTTTGATTAAGGTATGCCAAAAAAAAATAGAAGTGATTGGATTGCTCTCCCCTGATTATCCTCCTGCTAACATAATTCATTGTCATTTAGAACATAATTTGCTGCTAGGGACGTGATTAGCTTGGATTAAGACACCATTAAATAAACAAGGCTGGTAGGTGTAAGATGGCTGCAGAAAAAGACAGAGTTGTTGTGCATCAGCTCACATCTTGTAATTAGTCATGATTTAGAAAGAAATACCTGAAAATTTCTTAAGGGCTGAGGGAAGTCCCATAGCAATCTATCCACTATTTGAGAGTTAGTGTGAATGTGATCAGTGATCTTAAAAACAGTGAGTATTTAATGATGGACTGAGGAGTGCCAGTGTACCTCCCACACAATCTCCTCCACGTCTTCCTCATCCTCCATCCCGTGCAGCCCTCACTGGATGTGAACAGCCAAATGCTCAGTTGAAGCCATGGTTCTCAGTCTTTGTACTACATGTTCCATAAAATATGAAGCTTTAGGGAAATTCACGAATCCTCCTGTTTGGAACACTTCTCTAGAGTACGTGGAGGTCGAAGGGGAAATTTGTTGAATCTTCAACAATGCTACGAAGTCACGAAAGCCATCGCTTCCACCCAAGAGTTGAAGGATGAGTTCTGCTTCAAGAGCTTCTGGTAGTCACATTTCTATTAAATTCAGGTGGAATATTAAAATTCGCATTTTCCCAGTGGCTGCAGAAATACCTTAGAACAGCAACACAGAGTTACCGTGGCTGTGAGCAGAATGCTGTTAACTAAACGTAGGACCAGACCTCTATGTTGCACATCAAATGGAAGTTATAACACTTTCTACATGTCCTTAGTAAGACCTGAGGACAGATTTAGCTGGGAAGCAGAATGCATTACTATAAAAACTAGTCTTTTATTTCTTCTCATCCTGAACCTCTCTGAGCCCAGCTCTGCCTCCCTTTCAATAAAAAATTGTGGTTTTGAATTGTTCAGAACAGATACTTCCAAATAAAGCTGTCTGTGTAAGGAGTAATTTAAGTGGGGTCCCAAGCATTCATTCTGCAAGTTACCTGACCTGCCACCTTTTGTTTGCATTAATTTGGTTTTTACATTTGACCCACATCCTCACTGAGAATAGATTTCTTGAAATTGCAACTCAGCCCAAAACTCAAGATCTGTATAAAAAAGTGTTTAAAAGCTATAGGTTTTGACAGTGCTCCACAAATTCTGACAGCTAATCTTTCTTCATCATGTGTAGAAACTCAGAATTAGAAACTTAAATATAGAATTGGCTAATTTACCAACATAGTACAGTTAACAATGTGGATCAGCCTTTTTTGCAAATGCTTTTGTGAAGAAACAAAACAAGCAGAGGAACTTTGTACTCTAATTTGTCTAAGTGTGTCTGACCTAGAATGAAATTTGCTCAGTATATATTTTCCCAGTTAGAAAAGTTACGCTTTTAAAAAGTCTAAATTAACTCAGTGGTATTGTTTGTTGACCCACCTGGAAGAGATGACCGGTCGAGGTCTGTTGACTTTCCCGGAATAGCTGGAGTAGGCTGGCGGGGGGACAGTGACCTGCAGGCCAAGGCTTTTGGTGGAATATAATCTTCCTGTGTTGACTTTTGTGTGACATTAGAGGTGAGACTGACATTCATTTACATTCTTCTGTTAAGTAAGCAGAGAATTCTTGTGTTGCCTTAGCCCTGTGCAGCGCAGCCACGGGTACTTTGGGTACGTGCAAGGAAATGAGAAGTGTGGCTTCCATTCTTTGGAGGGGCAAGGGGTGGAATGCTTGTTAGGAAACATTAAAAAAGTATGTCCAGAGCCCCCAAAGCCTGATTTGAACAGGTGAAATTCCTCCCATCATTACAACTGCATCTACTCCCAATCACAGCCTAGAGAATTAAATCTTACAGGGAGAAAAAAAAATGTAATAATGAAAAGTTTGAGAGGAAACCGTGCCTGGACAGCATATGGATGACATTTGGCGTGACCCTTCACGTGCTTGCATTGCACAGGAGCCTTGGGAAGGAACTCTAACAACCACGAATCATAGCATTTTAGAGAACAAATCTGCCCTGAAAAGGGTCTGGTTAACTTCAGCCTCAACTGTTTTGCTTCCCAAGTCTGCCCAAACTGGGCCAGCTGAATTTAATGATAGAATAAGTTGTTACGACTTCATTGCTCTTTCTCTAAACCAGATCCAGCTATGCTTTGGAAATGTGAGCTGTGCTGGCCTTTGCTTTATAAACAGGAGCATTCAGTGGATTCTAGCTGTAACAACTCGACTTTTGGGGGAGGCGGGCCAGAAATCATCCATCTTGATGAAAGGGCCAGTAGGATTTGCAGCATCTAAACAGAGGGAAGGGAGCACACCTCTGCGTGCTGTGAGAAGGCGCAGGTCCGCAGCAGCCCCTCCAGTGGCCTTGGTTACACTGCAAGGAAACCTCCAGGCAAGCAGGGAGCCGTGGGATGTGCCAGTCTGCTCCCAGGACCGGGACTGTGGTAAATGGACAGCAGACCTGACCCACGGTTTGGGGACAGCCGCGGGGGAGCAGGATGTAGCTCTGTCTGCACTCCAGCCAGTTCAAGGTCTCTGTCAGCTGGGCTTAACCTGTGTTTGAGCTGCTGCAGAGCCGGTTGTGTCCTTCCTGTGCCAGCGGCTCGTTCAGGGCCAGCTCAGCTGTCCCTGGCAGTGCTGCTCTCTGCAGCGCAGACACACTCTGAGCCCTGCACTGATATTTTCGAACCACCACTTCTCCCAGAACAAAATTGTACCTTAGCACTTCCCGATGCTCCAGTTGGAGCTGTCTTCCTCTGTTTGCAACCTGTGGATCCCTCTGGCAACAGGCAATTGCCATGCCTCAAATGAGAGAGGCGGGATGACCGCAAAGGCAGGCAGACAGGCAGACAAGCAGACAGGCAGACAGACTCTCTGCTTAATTTGTTTCATACCTGCTAATGCCTTTCATCAACAGCAACTGCAAAAGCCCATGAGATCATGGATTTGGGCAAAAGTCAGTAATTTCTATATATCCCAGCACAAACTACAAGGAACCTGTACTTTCTCAGTATAAAGTTTGTTGTAACACTGTAAGTTGATCTGATTTTCCTCCAGAGTTGTTCCTTAGAACAGGGTGACTGTAGCGAGGAAAACCAGAAAGCTTTGCAGGACCTTGCCGTCTGAGACTCTGCTTTTTTGCTCCTATTCCCGGGTGGGGAAGTCTCAGGCTTTCAGTGAGCCGAAGAGGTGGTGAAGTGTTTTACAGCAGCATTTACACAGCCCAGAAGTCCTGAGCCACCTCTGGACCTCTGTAGCTGCAGAAACTAGAATTTCAGATCCCACCACCCCAGGAATTTCAGGAGTGTAACATCTGGGTCTGAAACTGACCATCACAGTGTTGGCTCTTCTCACATTCAAAAGCCTGTTACCTGATCTCCATCCAGTGTACCTGTCAGTACAAAGAGACACCAGCCAGAAAGCTGTCCAGGGATGCACTTAAAATAGCTGAGCCGCTAAAGGGTGGGAGCTGGGATGTAAACAGGGGTGGCTTTTTGAACCACTGCCCAGCCCTAAGGCACCAGGCTGCTGTTTCCAGTCCTCTTCAGGACAAAGTCAACAAGAAAATTAACATGTCTGTCACCGGGAGAATAGGCTCATCCCTTTGTCATGCACTCGAAACCAACCGAGGTCCATCAGGCAGCCAAGGTGAGAGGAGCAAACTTCTTTTATTACTTGTTACTTGTGATTTGATTTGATGCAAAGTCCTACAGTGGAACTCAACAGCCCTGCAAAGGGCTCAGGTGCAGAGCTTCACCCAGCCTCAGCGTTTCACATACACCTTGAGGGGCTGTGGTTGTGTCTCAGTATATGGAGAATGCTCCCCTCGATGTCTTTGCTCACAGAATTAAACCCTGCACTTATCACCTCTCTGTGTCCCTCTGGTAAATAAGTACAAGTTTCTTCTGTAACTTGTGAATTAAATCAGCTTCCTGGTCCGTGCTGCATCACACGGGCCATCCATCTCCTGGATATCTGGGTGACACAGAACATATTTTGGGATGTTTTGTATCTGTTAAAGGCAGACCCCTTTTCTCAATGGAACTTTTTAAGTTATTCCCCCCAGTGACATCATGCCTGCTCCACTCCCACAGCCACAAAGGCGTATATTGATAGGCATGACATTTTCCTTTAATGCCTTCATTGTTTCCAGAGGTTTATTTGGGTTGTTGTTGGAAGTCAGGAAAACAAGACAAAAGACAAAGTATGTTAAGAAGGAGACTTGGCCTGCGTGCGAGTATGTGGTGAGAGAAAATCTCTGGGGCAATTTTTCAGGAATTTACTTTCCACGGGCTTCTCTACAGCGACAGATGAGTGTCATCCACGCCCCCTGGACCTGCCACCTCCTGCCTGCAGTTTGCTGCAGTCCAATGCTTGGGTTTGGTGCACTGTGCAGGGATCTGGCATGGAGATTTTTGAGCACTTCTGTAGATGTATCTGACTGTCTTGCTCTTCTTCCCTATTTGCCTCTTTAGATACTTTTTTTTTCCCCTGAGAATTACCCACAGCACTTCCAGTGAGTTGTTGTCCAGAACGATGTGTTAGTTTACAGATAGATAAACGGACTGTTACATATTTCATTAAATATTCCTTAAGAGTTGCTTTGTGTCTAAGGGAGTTTGCAGACATCCATATAGACCCCTCTTAAAACTTAATTTGTCTGGCAGTCTGGACAAAACAATACTCCAAAGGTTAATAAGCATGAAATGAATGGCTTGGCAAACCTGGGCTAAATGAGCATTTGGAGGAGGGAGCAGCTACTATCCTATTACATGCTGCTGCTGTTAAACCACAGCAAAGCTGCTAAGTGAAGAAGAGCCCAGAAGAGAAGGGCCCTCTGTCTTGCCCCTCAAGAGCCTCTGGCTTTGGTCTCATATAATGCTTGAACTGCTTGACAGACCTGTGAGCTCTGCTGGGACTTGCTCTCAGAGGAGCCCTGTGGGGTTTTTTTTAAATCTTTTGTTATTATTATTTATTTGGGGGTGTTGCTGTTGTTGGGGGTTTGGGGGATTTTTTTTTTTGTTGTTGTTGTTTGTTTGGGGGGTTTTGTATGGGTTTTTTTTTTTTTTGTACTGATGGTGGGGTTTAGGTTTTGGTTTTTTCCCTACAAATTAAGTCTCAGTTAATTGAGAGGTGACATGCAAGCACCATGAGGTCTTGCCAGTGCAATCTCTGGTGAGGAGGGAAGAGTGCAGAATATGGCAGAACCTGTTCACCCAGGCTGGCCAGAAGCCAAGAGCCACTGCAGGTGCTGGGAAGACCACCAAAAGTCTTCTGGGGCTTTGCTTTGCCCTTTTCTTTAAATGTGGGGGGGTTCTCCATTTTATTTCTTTGGCTGGGTTTTCTTTTCTTTTCTGAAAAATGCCTCTGAGCCACCCCCTGCCCTGTTGGTCCCAGCTGAGACGGAAGCAGGTGAGTGCCTCCCCACGTGCCTGCTGCAGAGAAATCACCTGTTGCTGCTGAGGAGAGAGTGTGCAGGTGAGGCATTCATCCTTTACTGCCGGTGGTGATTAGAGCTGACCCTCTGCTCTGGGGTTCCTTCCACCCCTTGTCAGCTCCTGACTCTGAGAAACCTGCTGAGCCTTTTCTGGCTTGCACTGGCCATGCTTGGCTGACAGATTTTCAGTACCAAACATCCCACTGCTGCCTGAACTCCTGCAGAGACCAGGGTGGTGACAACGGGGGTCATATCCCAGTGACATAATCGCCTACTGCAGAAATCATATTTATAACTTTCACAGCTTTTCCCTCCCCTGCAAGATCGACTCAGAAGTTAAACCAAACTTGTGGCTTTGTAGAATCTCCTGTGCTTTCCAAGGACCATCAAACCTGTGTCCATGTAGGTCCCCTGTGCTTTCCAAGGACCATTTACTCTGTCTGAGATGCTGCTGCAGAGGACGACTCATTTTTGCCAGTAACCAGCACCAGACCCGTCAGCCTATTGTTCCCTGACTGTGTGGTGTTTATCAGGTGTAGACAGTGCTGTCCTGAGTGCAGCACACACCAGCACGGGGCCGAGGTTGGAGGAAGTGATAGGCCAGAAAGTGGGAGAGAGGGCTGGTGTGAGAGAGGGAGATGGGAGGGGAAGACCTGGCAGCAAGGTGAGGTAAGGCTGGGTCAAGCCAGGGCCTTCCTTAAAATGGCCTTTGTCACCTGGCAGCAGCAGTTCTACAAGCCCTTTTTATTTTAGTTCTTCCATTGAATTACTTTCAGCAAACAGAAGTGAACCAAAACAACCCTGCCTTTTGCCCCAGGTTGGGCTCGGGTAGCTGGATCCCCTCCAACAAGTCTCCAGGAGAGCAGCTTGTGTCTGTGCCTGCACGTGTGCTCCAGTGCTCCTCCCTGAGCCCCGGAAAAGTCTGTGAATGTTTTAATCCTACATCTTGGTCCCAGACAAAGCAGTTGTTCCTGTGCATCACCAGCTGCGGAGTGTGTCCATGCAGAGCAGCCCGCCTAAGGGCTAGGGTGATGACCAAGGAGGGTGGCTGGGGCTCCTGTCCTGTCCTGCCACTCTGTAGGAGGTTAAAGAAGCAGACAATGCTGTCCCATCTCCTGTCCTGGAGCATTTGGCCCCAGGAAGGTTCTTCAGGGCTTGCCAGTCCCAAGTCACAGCTCATGTCTGAGCCCCCAGGGCCTGAGAGCTGCACCTTGCCTGAGACCAGAGGTTTCTGGCTCTTGGCCAGGAGGAACCAGGTAATAACCCTAGGAAAGCTGGCACAGCAATTTCTTCCATAATTGCAGTCCCCTGTGGAAGGCTGACAACTCAGGATCCTGCTTTTTATGAGGTCGGTTGCCAGCAGACCCAGGTGAGAGACCCTTCTCACATCCCCTGTGCCTGCCAGCAGCCAAGGGGACAGGCCAGGGGACCTGCAAGCATCACTGGAGCCCCAGGGATTTAAATAAAACACGTCTAGACCTCTGAATTGACAGCTCTCTTCTCCTCCTGGCTCCTTTCATCTCAAGGAAAGGAAACCAATTTCCTTTGCAAAGTAATCTGAGCACCAGGAGTTAAAAGTGCTGTTTAAAGAGCTCAGTGATGTTGTTGCACTAGGAGCATGCAGGCTGGAGAAAGCTCTCCACCTCAGTGTGTAAAAACTAGGCTAATAATGTTTTTCTGCCTCACTCAAGCTGGTGAGAGTTAATTAATTTTAAAAGCAGATTGAAACCCAGTCACAACATAGGTGCTAAGTTTTATTTATTAATATTCCATATTCAAAATACAAGACTAATTACTTATGTGCATGGCAAAGAGTGCATTTCTGTGCTGGTAATTCAGTTTTAATGGTTTAGGTAGTACTTGCATGGAGCTGTATTCAAAAAGAAAGGTTGCATTAGGTAAAAATTGTGTGTAGGTCTCTCATTAAGTGTTATCTTTATTACGCTGGTTTAAAATTTTTTCATGCTGACCAAACAAGACCAAACATCTGGCTTTTGCTGTAGCAGACGGTGTTTCCTGAATTGCCAGTTCCCAACTAGGAGGAAGGGGCTCAGGAGAAGTGGATGGAAGTGTAGGGGTGGGATGGATCCAGATTCGTTCCCTGTGGTTTTGTTGTCAGTGACAAGAAGGCAGAAGAGGTTTGTGCCTGCTGTGGAGAGGGATGTGGAGCCCGTGGAGGTCTCTGAGCTCGGGTCGTAGAGGTCTTCCCTATGCACTGATAGGAATGCAAGGAAAAACACTCACCAGAGGGCTTTTCTCTCTGGATATCACATGGTCTTTGCTGGTGCTTTATCCCCTCTGCAGTTAGACCATGTTTTCAGAGCTCTGACAAGTGCTTAGTTTACAAACAAAATAGTGGGACCTTGCAAACAATTATTTCTCTGTGTGTGTCAGTGGTTTAGAGAAGATATCCCAGCTGTACATGCTATGAGGCAGCAATTATCTCTTCCTACATGCTTGTATAAAATTTAGAGTGGCCTGGCTCTGAGTGGAGCCCCTGGATGCCCTGGCAGTGAACATGTTCCATGTTCCACTCTAGAGAAAAAAAAAACCAAAATAACCAAACTACATTTAAGAACATAAAAAAATATTCTTTGGAGTTTTTTCTCGCTGCTGAATCTGATGGAGAGGGTGCAGAAACCTCCTGGGAACTCTAGCTATGGTGAAATTTTAGCAATAAGGAGATACACCCTCTAATGTGTGTAAGAGATGTAAAAGAAGTCCTCTGCTCCAACTTATTTAGGAATTGCAGTAAACTCTGACACTTCCTAGTGCTTCAACCACATGCACAGCAAGGATTTCAACTAAAGATGGTAGGTATGGACAGCAAAAGTCACATTGGCTCCCCTCAGCTTTGAAGGTTGCCTGAATTGCAGCTCAGTGAGGTTGTCACCAGGCTTAAGGAAGCTAAAATGTAAATGCATTGAAAGTAAAATGGCCCCAGTATGGGTGATTTTTTAAAAGAGAAGTAACTCACAGTGAAGAAAACTTGGTAATGCACAAAGTTCAAGGTTGGTCTTTGCAGAAGAGCAAAAGAACCATGTGAAGGGTGACTCAAAATTATAAGCAGAAATTGGAGAGGTGCCCACTGTGATAGTCTGAGCTCAGCTTAGAGGTAGATAAAGAAGGAAAGTTAAAAATTAACTTTAAGTTTTGCACATTAAGAGATGTGTTGTATTTCCTTGTGATGCAGTGTAATGAAAAACAGAATTATTATTTAGTGATTGCACGTTTTTCTCAGAATGTATGAACCTGAGGCTTGCGCGTTGACTGTTTGCCACTGGATTTATGTCGGCCTCACCCAAGCTTGCCGGTGCTTTTCTGAGAATTGCTGTTGGCCTCCAGATAAATTCACATTAATACTGGCTCTCCTTTAGCTATCCACGGGGTAACGGGGGGCAACAAGAGGCACATTCTCACCATCCTGGATGAAAATACGGATATTTTGCTGGTGGTATCTATTCCACCCTTTCCTTCTAACTGAAGTCTCCCATGGGTTATCACTGCCAAGTACCCCCACCAGCCGCTCTCTCAGTTCTTTGGTGCCTGGGTTGGGATGGGGAATTTCCTTCCAAGGGACATACTAGAGTCTTCTTTCTTAGAGGGTGATGTGCATTTTCCATCTTGAAATTACGTTTTCCCTTTAACTCGTGATTTTTGTAGACTTCCTTTCCACCTTGTATGCATATTGTGAGCTGGAAAAGAAACCTTTAAGTGGTTTGAAGCTGCTGCTGGCTTGTAAAGTAACTGGAGCTGACAGTGGGCTTGCACAAGCACAGAGCTGTAAATCACTTAAATGTATTGCACATAATTTCCTGGTGCCTGCTCGCCTTGGGAGCAGAGCCCTGCTGGGATGAATGTCATCATAGCGTGCAAGCTCCTGGATTTGATGCTGCTTTTGTTTGCAGGGGGAATGGGGCTCACCTCTGCCGAGAAGGGTACCTTCTGCCACAGGATCACCAGCCACCTGACTGCTCTGTGGCCTTTCCCTCTTGCAGCCTTAAGGATTTTGCACTTCACCCCACAAAATGCCCAGTAATTTACTTTGGCTGTACAGAACAGGTGGGAACTCCCTCCTGAAGTGCTACTGTCTTAAATGGAAAGACCCATGGGGAAAGAACCCCTCAGTGACTGAGTGCACAGTGCTTCTCTGTGTCCAGTGGTAACTGGAGATCAAGCTCTTTTTTCCACCTTGGAACTCGGAAGAGATTTTTATTATATTAGTTACATTAGTTATTGAGTAAAACTTCCACACCTTGGCTAACGCATGCAGATCAGCATTTGACAATTTAAAACACAAGGTAAGAACACAAAGTAATTTCAGAAAAAAATTCTCAAAGCAGTTATTTTTTGAGGTTATCTGTCCATGCGTTCTTTGTAACTTCTGCTAAACCGCTGGAGTGCCAGCAGCTGCCTGGAGCAATGGGTGGCACTGGTGGCTGCCACCAGAGAAGCAGCCATTGCCATTCCCAGTAGTGCTGGATGGGGAGCAGCACGGCACCACTCCCTTTGGATCACGGGCACTTACCCTGCCATGTTTTTCTGTAGATCCAGTCCCACCTGGTTCCAAGAGCTGCCAGCAGATCTGGTTACCTTCCTCAGCAAATAGCTTTTCCTTATTATTTCTTTTTCCTTCTTTTTTCCCCCTGAACCCAGTGATATTATACAATTACAATGTATATTTATTTCTACTCTCACTACTTCCTCTTGAAATTATGCAAGCTGTTTAAATCTCTCTGGCATTTTCATGGAAGGGTGGATTCTGCAGGGTGTGGGAGTGTGTGTAGCAGCTATATAATTTCCTGCCTCTGATTTCCCCTGGGGAAGGGGAATGAAACACCGGCGCCATCTGCACATCTTGGGGGGGCCTAAGAACTCGGCACCCTGAAAGTCAGCTGAGGGGGAGGCAGCACCCCAAAGGCTGGTCTGGGGGACCTCAGAAGGGAGCTAATTAATCTCTGTCCTTTTGAGCTACAGAACTGGGACTGCTTGATGGAGATTACGACAGATTTGTGTCCTTGAGGAGCTGGGCAAGGAAGCAGCTGGGGCACTCGAGGCAGCAGATAAAAGAAACACCTATCCTGGGTCAGTGCTTGCTCTTTGTATCTGTACCAAAAGCCTGATTCTTCTGCAAACACTCGTTTCACAAAACACCACAAACATTGCGTTAGGAAACGCCAAAGAAAACCACAAAAATAATCTGGATGTAGATCTTGCACCTACTGTGAAGTGACCCTGCCTGGTCAGTGCTGGGTGAGGAGGTGAGGGCAGGCGGGCATCCCTTTATTACCTCCTCGGTGGTAAAGTTGCATCAGCCCACGGACTGGCTGCCCTCAGCCTGCCTTCGCCTGCCTCGTGGGAGAACACTGCCCATTCCTGCCTGCCAGCTGGCCTCACCGAGAAAAAGACCTCATGAAAAGTACACTGATGGGATTTTTATGAGATTCCACCTCTTTCAATGCTGATGTTGCATGGACGTTGAAGTGTACTGTGCTTACACTTACCCCCTGCTTAAAGAAAATTACCTCTGTGGCAAAAAAAAAGCTTCCAAATCTGAGCTCTTTAAGGTAGGATCCAAAATCCCTTTGCATCCATGACCAAGGACAGCTGTACCCAGTGCATCCCTGGAGAGCAGAACACTATTTGGGGAGCTCTGCTGGCACTGAGCCCCACTGAGCCCTGGAGATTTCCATTGTTGCTGTCAGGCTGCTGAGTGCTCTGTGCTGGAAATGAAGCTTGCAGCATGACGTAAGTGGAGAAGAGGCAGGTCGAGGCACTTTCCTCCAAGCCCCACACCTTTGGGTGCTCTGGATATAAAATTAGTAATCCTTGGTGGGCTCCCTCACATCCACCCCCATTTTCTCTCGTGGTTGCACAGAGGAAAATAAGAAGTGTGCTGATGCTGGATTATTTTTTTCCCCTCAAAAAAATGCTGATGAACCTCTACATATTTACATCTTCTGGGCATGCCAGTGGGTTTGCAGCATAAGCAGTCCAGGAGGATGGGTAGCACTGAACTCAGTAATTTCACCCTGTATCTTCTTTTCTTCCTTCTCTGGAAATTCAGCTGCTGCCTTCAAAGTTTGTCATAACATTACCCAGGACAAATAGATACAAACAAATGATATTTTGGGGGCAAAAAAAGAAAAAAAAAAATCCTAACTAGTTTAGGGAAGGAGCTTGGCAACTTTTCGAACTTTTTGAACTTTTTGAAGCGTTTTGAAGCTTTTTGAATCTTTCCTTGACAGTGAGTGACTGGCCCAGACAAGCGGAGAGATCCTTTTCGTCCCTGTGTTTCCAGTGCCAAACACAGCATTGCTGCTGGTTCCAAGACACAGTAGGTGGATATGCTGGAAAGATGAATGATGTTTGGGGAGCGTGAAGTGGATTTTGTGTGATTCAGCTCTTTCTCCTCTCTCAAACCTTTTGCCTGAATAAAGCAAGTCTCTGTCTCAGCCTCCTCCCAAGTGAAAGGGCTGGAGAGGGAACAGGGCAAGGAGAAGGGAGGAGAAAAGCCAGAAAAATGGGGCTATAGAGGTCGTTCCTCCTCTCTGCCTAAGTCCTCTCCAGAAAGTTCTCCAGGATGTCCAAAGGTCCCTGCCATGATTGCTGCTGCACCTCCTTCTGCTGACTGGCAAACTCTTTTCTGTCCTTTTGCCAAGCCACATTTGGAGAACAGGAGAGAGGCAGCATGTCTTTTCCAACATCCCAATCCAGCAGGAGGCCGGGGGAAGAAGGGAAATTGCCACTTCTTGGTTTCTCGTAACACTTTCCCCCAGCATGCCTTTGGCTGCCTGGTTGTGGCACCTCCAGGTTTGAGTGACATGTTATGATTATCTACAAAATATTTTAATATTCTAGGCTTAGAATTTTTAGAGAAGAATTCCATCCACCCTGGAACACACAACACTCACTGATGCATTGCACAGTTTTTGGTACAAGCAATTTCCATTTGGGCTTCCCTCACACTGCACAGTTTTAAAACAGGTAAAATGGAGCTGGACATACTTCAGGCCACGTGTGTGCAACCACGGTGCGAAGTGAGGGGTGCCCTGATTAACACAGGATGCAATGTAATTCCATGAGGACCAGGCCCCCAGTGCTCTGCAAGGTGGTGCAAGCCCAGCGAGCCCCAGGAGCCTCAATCCACCAGTGTGGAGGTGGCTTGCAGTGGGATTGGCAGGAGCTGCTGTGGGGTGATGGGGTTGTTTGGGGTCCAGGCTGGGCACTGCCGGCTGCTGGGCACAGGCTGGCATTGTCACTCTCCTCCAAGTGCCCGGGGCAGAGGAATAGGCACGGCAGGCTGGGACCAAAGGTGCCTGAGGAAGCGAGATGTGCCCTGGCAGCGCCTGTTGGTCTGTAAAAGGTCAGCGAACGGCAACACCATCCGGCTCCTGGCTGCCTCGTGCCCTGTAGGTGTCTAAAGCTCCCATGCCTGAGTGCAGAGCTCCCTAATTCCTGCTGGCCCTTGCACAACTGTGAGGAGTTTCTCTTCGTCTGCAGTGGGCTGGCCACCTGGGAGTTCTCCTCTCTGCCTCTGCAGAAAGTATTTCTTCCTTCAGCCGGCTTAACCAGGCTGGCCTCTGGTCTGTCAGGCGGCTGCCCCACCCCAGCCCCCTTTTGTGGGGAAGAGTCCCTCCTGACATCCAGCACTGTCCCCTGGCTGGTGGTTGTCAGATGGGAATAGAGATGGGTGCAGTGCTGCTGATTCCCAGCCCACCTGGAGACAGCCCTATTTGTGTCTTATCTTTAATGGTTAATCATTACACTTTATGTGCATCCCCCAGGCACACACTTATTCCTTCTGGAATTGAGCTGACTCTCCTGAGACCGAGTGAGTAATGGTAGAAAGGAAGAAAAACTCCAAGAAACTGAGCTGAGCATCTCTCGCACCCACGTGTAGTACACCTGTATGATCAGACCTAGGGGATTTCTGAAGATCCCAAGTCCCTGTGCTGCAGCAGGGTCAGGGAGGAGGCTGAGCACACTGGCCACTCAGAGCACTTGGAGCAGCTTTCCAGAGTGTGAGTCCTTGGGCAGGGACTCATGGGGAAGGCACCACGTTCTCCCTCCAAGGCTCAGAGGTGCTGGGCACCTCTATACCCCGGATCTGTTGGGGGCAAGATGGGGTGAGTTTCAGGTCTCACTAGAGGTGTTACTTTTAATCAGCTCACGTATTTAGAAAGGGCAGAACTCTGTGTAACAGCCGGCTGTACTTGGCTTGGAGCCAAACAAGGTATAAGGAAAAAAATCTTTTACAACGAGAGTGGTAAAACCCTGGAACAGGTTGACCGTAGAGGGGTGGGTGCCCCATTCCTGTAAACATTCAGGATCAGGTTGGACGGGGCTCTGAGCAACCTGATCTAGTTGAAGAGGCCCCTACTCATTGCAGGGAGTTGGACTAGATGGCCTTTAAATGTCCAATTCAATCCAAACTATTCTATGAATCAGTGATTCTGTGATAGGGCTTCTGCTTGGGGTTCCCCAGCCTCCTCCTGCAAGATTTCACTGAGGAGAGAGCAAACCTGGGTCCTGCATGGTCCATCCTCAGCTCCACAATCCAACAGCTGCTGAAAACATGCAAATGCCCATTTTTTGTTCAGCTTCTTTGAGAAGTCCTGCAAAATGGAGGAGGAAGGTGCTGGATCTGTGGATACTTGCTGGACACCTGGTAGTTGTGCTGCTGGGAGTTTGAGCTCCTGCTGGAGACTTTTGAAGGAGACATCTCTGGCTCTAGTTAACAGCAAAGGGGAAAAACAGTTCTTCCAGCCAAAATGAGAAGATTTAAAATGTGGAAAACACCTATGGGTTTGAGCACAGTACCACAAGACAAAAAACAGGGATGTAGGGACCACAGGAGAAGTCATTACATGGAAAATTGATAATATGTCATGAAACAGTCCCATGAATTCCCAGTCCCAAGCTCCCCAGTCCTGAGCTTGGTTTAATAATCACAGCTTAACTATAAAGTAGGAAAAGGGCTTTTTCTTTGCACTGTGGGTTGTTCCATAGGACTTTGGAAAACATTTCTGTAATATTTTCAAGATTATCAAGTCTGTAAAGAGTATTAAAATGTTTGAAGACGATCAAGGAGGAAGGATTTGTGAAGAATACTTGTTTTAAGGAAAAAGATTAGTATAGCTAAAAACTTGGGAGGAAAGAACTTAAGATACTTTCAAACTTTCCTCCTTGCTAGAAATAACATCCTCCAGCTTGGGCCACAGCTTGAGAACTGGATTCAACACCTGCAACTGGTTTTGGTTGCTTTTCTCCTTTTTTTAGCTCTTTTTAGTGTTTTATGATGTGCTGGTGGATTCTGACCTACAGGCATAACTTTACCCTGATGAGCCAAATGCATTCAAAATCATGTGTAATAAACCAGTACATAAAAGATACTGTCTTGATATTCTCATCTCTTGTTGGGGTGTTATTAGGCATTCTGGTGGATTTGGTGCGTAGTTGTACCTCTTTCAGTTCCATTTATTTATTTAATTATTGATTTTTAAACATTCTTAATACATAGTAATGAGATTTTTTCTTTCACTTAGAAGCAAAGATCATTTCACAGAACCAAGGTGGAGTTATTCTGCTGTTTGTGAGAATGCCAGTCACAAAACTCATATAATATTTTGTATAAAATGTGTATTTTCTTGACCAAAAATTATTTTAGAATTGTGTCAAATCTCCAAGGTAAAGTTAAAGCAAACCTATTTAAAAGCAATGAGGAAAAAATAACTGAAGTGATCAAAAGAAGCCTGAAATGTCCATAAACTCACATATCTCCAGTAGTGTGTGCTTTAGCTGGCATACCAAGTGCCACAGAGCTTTTGATGAAAGCCTGAGATCTGGCTGTGTGACTACTAACAAATTTAAAAGTGCAAAAACATGTTTTCAACCAGGAAAAGTTTTACCTTTAATTGAACCATCAAAAGAGTCAAACTGTGACCCTGGCCATGCAGATCATGGGCTGGGAGCAGGATAATCACCCTGCTTGACACATTTCCTCTTGCTGTGGGTCTGGTCACTCTTATCCTGATGGACAGACAGAGAGGAAAGTCCTTGCAGAGGCGGGGAGCTTTGCAGGAATTTTCCAGAAAGACTGCGTGTGCTGCTGCTGAGTTTTATTAATTAGCTGGATTTTGAATCAACTTCAGTTTAACCAGATTAACAGTGACTTCAAATCCAGTGAGAAAGGAGTGGGGAAAGCTCAACAAAAACCAGGGAAACAACACCCTTTCTTACATAGTGATAAAAGACGAAGCTTCGCTGCTCACCTAATATCAAGTGGTGCTACCAGTGGTGAAATTCAGGTGTGAAATGCTTCAGGTTTTGGACAAAGCCTACTGCTGAAGTCAGCAATGTAGGGAAGAAGGGGAGTGTGACAGCAATTTCCCTGCACCTGCAGTACCCCTGGCAGGTAAGGACAGGGCAATGTTATGTGCCCTGGCTAAGAGGGCTGGGACTTGGAACGAGTGGATTTTATCCCCCCTTCTCTGTTTAATGTGCTCCTTACTCCTGGACCCTGTCAACAAACTTTCTTCTTCACTTTTCAATCAGTGGGCTGAACTCCACGGAGTGTTGTGATACCTAAAGCCGCTGGACAAAGTGGCTGAAATATGTTATCTACCTGAAAAGTCCTCAGGTTTTTTTTAAGATAATAAAAGTGGCTGGGGAAACTGGGTGCCCTGAGCACTGAGGAATGATGACAGAATTAATGATGGCCATATGGAGAGCCAAATAAGAGCAAACACCACTTTAGTACCACTGGGAGTGCAGAGACGATGTTTCTGAGAGGGGGGGCCTGTGGGTGTTTCCAGAGATTCTCAGTAGAAATAAACGCTTTTGTGGTGAAACAAAAATTTCTGGGTGAAAGCAAAAATGCAAAAATAAATTCCCATACCTCTGCTGAGTATGAAGAAGGCTGAAGTGTGCTCCTGTGCAGAAGGCAAGCGGGAACCTGAGTACTGTTCAAGTCAGGCTGTAAATCCACTGAAGTCAGGGGTTATTCACAGGCATTGCAGGGCTAACAGCACATCCTGTTGTAAAACTGAACTTTAGGTTTTACTCATTTCTCAGCAACTGTTCTGGATATTGGCCATTTCTCAGTATCCTCTTAAATATTTTGTCTTGGACTAGAAATCTGGAGATCATTTCCATGTATCTAAATATTTATCCTGAGACTTTTCAATGCTTAATGTGCATTTAATCCCCTACCTATGTGACTGAACATGAAGATGCAAATATCTTAGTGACTAATTAAATCCTTGAAATCTGGTTCTCTTTTTTTTTCCATTTTTGGTCACATAACTATTTTGGTTTAGTTCTCCAAAGCAAAACTGTGTTATCCTGGCATTCCCTCCCAGCCCTATCACCCCTTCCAGCTGAAGGAGTGCTCAGGCCCTTGGATGTGCGCGGACCAAGAGCCAATCCCCCAGAGTAAAACATCCCCCATGACTGAGTCACTGGGTAGCGAGCTCAGCAGTGTTTGTTTTCCCAGCCCCGCACGATAAGGGATGACGTGTCCTGCAGATCCTGAGGCCTCTAATGCAATTTAAAGCTGTTCACAACAAAGAGCAGAGAATAATATCAAATTTCATTTCGGTGCGCTAAAGAGAGAAGGTGCCATCTGTTCTTTGTGCTGCTCTTAATGAATATGCAGAGGAGACGGACCCGGGCTCGAGTGGCACCGCGCTGCCGCAGGAGCAGCAGCAAGACCAGCCCCCAAAGGGACTTCCTTGCAGCACAGCATCCAGCTGTGGACACATCCCTGGCTTGGATCCCCACGGAGGGGACTTGCTGGCAGTCAGACCCTGAGTTAGGACCTGCGTTCGCCTCAGGAAACAGCTTCAAACTGGGAAGGGATGGAGGAGGAACCCATTAACGCAGCCAGACCTTCCCAGCAGGAACTAAAATGCTGCAAACTTGGAGAGTGGCTGCAAGAGGGTCAGCCACGGCCAAGGGCTACGCAGAAGCACTTGTGGCCAGAAAAAGAGCTCTTCTGCTCCTTGCAGTAAACACCACGTTCCTAATGATTTGCAGTTAACTCAGCTGTGAAAATGCATGGCAGAAGCTTCGGCGTGGGGTGTCTTATGTCAACAGGAAACAAAGGAGATGTACCTACATCTTTTTACATGTGCAGGCAAGGGAAGAACGGTTGGCAAGGGTTTTGCAGCTGCAGAAACACCTCCGTGATTTTAGGAGCAAAGTCTTTTGTAAGATTGTGTTATAAAGAAGGTTTGGACTGAGACCTTCCAGGAGAGATTAAGGCAAGGCACGGAATTACTGCACGACAAAGAACGAAAGCTTGTCAAGAAAGAGATGTAAATCATGGAAGGAGGAGGACAGTGCCTTGACAGAAGGGACAAAGTAAAAAATCAAGATGCTGCAGGTAAGGGCTTGACACAAGGGGTCATGTGAAGTTCAAAGTCAGACTTCAGCAAAAAATGGCATGTGACGAGGCACAGCCTGTGACAGCCAGCATAAACTAACCCCTGTGTAGGTAAAGGCTGTGTAAAAATCTAATGCATTGCATTGCTGTGTAGAAGAACTGGCAAGAACCTGTGGACTATGCCTGGACAGAGACGAAGGGAAATATGCTCCTACCCCAAACAAATCCTGCAGAGAAACAAAACCATTGCAGGCTGGCAGGAGTGAACCAGCCATCTGAAGACAGAGGAGTGAGTGTCTGTGGATCCCAAGCTGGACACACGCAAGAGCAGTGGAGACAAACTGTGGTGGGTGAAAAGTTCCAATTTCCAGTGACTGCAGGCAAAAATGCTCCTCGAGTTGCAATGCTGTCATGCCTCTGTTCCCATCAGCAGGATGCCTTTATGCTGCGCCAGAGCAATGAAGAAGGGATCAGAGGGATGTCCTCCAGGGGATATGAGTGCTCTGAACCCAAAGAAGAGGTAACTCGTGCAGCAGGGCTTTGTAGGGCCCCCCGGCACACAGTGCTGACCAAGAGAAGTTCAGAAGGTGAAGCAGAGTCCTTGGTTCTGGGTATTTTCTGAAGCACGGAGTATAACCCTTTTCCCTCTGCATATGAAAGCTCTGGCTTCAGGAAGAGGCTTGTCTCCCAGGACGACTGGGCAGCGTCTTTGTGCTGTAATTAAACCTCCACCAAACAAAATGGAAGAGGGTCACCTCTGAGCAGCCCACTGCCATCCCTCACACTGACAGACCTGTCCTTTCCCCCCCGGCAGTCGTGTGGTGTCTTTGTGGCAGCACCCTCTGCCCCTCACACCAGCCCTTCCCTCTCTGTCTTCCAGGCAGCCGAATTGTTCTCACAGGTCTGACATGAACAGCTTCCCATGAACAGAGACTGCTTTTTCATCAACACCATCTTCCCAGAGAATTTTTTTTTTCCCCAGACTGTTTGTTTACTAAAATGCTTACTCTAAAAATGTATGTCTCCTTAATTTATTGGTCCACTAAAGAAAACTGCATCATATCTGAAACGCTTTAATAAGGATCCAAGGCGAGGGATGATCAAATAAATGATATTTAGTGTCAGAGAGGCATTCCCAGATCCCCCACCCTCCTCAGATGTCAGTGCGCTGCAACAACCGAGCAGGAAGCGGGTGTTGGAAGCCCACACGGTGCTCCCGATAGCCACACACCTGCAGCAGCTCTTCCCTGTCCTGCTGGACATTGGGAACTGTCCCAGCCGTGCTGGTGACTAATACTTAATGAGTCAGAGCACCAGGGGACTCAACAGCATGGTTTTTTTAATTGGTTTTTCCTTGCTACCTCACGTGGGTTACCACCCCATGTTGCTGGAAGATGAAAAGTTCATGGTCTCTGGACAGTGGGGGCCCAGTTATGTCGTGAGCGAAGGCAGAGGCAGGTCATGGCTGGTAAGAGGGGTCTGAAGTTGAATATGCAGGCTGGGGGGTCACGGGTGTGTTTTAAGGCAAGGGTCCCACGCCCCTGTGCAGTACATGCTCCACCTTGGGGAATGTCTGTATGCAAAGGGGAAGGGGTTTCCACTGGTGCCTCAGCATACACGGAAAACCCCTGCTTTCCTCTCAGTTCCTGTGTTGCCAAGGCCACAGTCTTCATAGGAATCACGTGTTGTCAGGGCTTTGTTAGACCACAGACCTCTTTTACACAAGGCTTTACCCACAGATTTCTCTGTAGCATACTCTATAGCTCCAAATGGTAATATTCGTACACTACAAACTCAAAAAGTAACTCCAGAAATGATGGGTACGTCCACGGCTGCAGGTTTGTCCTCATGTCCTGAGAAAGAGAAACATCTTCTGCTCTAAGACTTGCCCTTGTGCCCCACGGAGCACAGGGATTATCCCAGCAGAGGGGAGCAGAAGGGAAGACCCTCAGGCTGAGGTGCAATGGAGGTAACTCACAAAGTCCCTCAAGTTCTTCTCAGAGGGAACAGAAGGGCAAAAGGTGGGTTGGGAGGTTGGGGAGAAGGCTTCTCTGCGGATTTACAGGGAAGCTGTTCCCACAGACGGAGCTGGGACCCAGCTGGTACAGTGAGGTAGAGAAGAGGATCTTCCCACCATGGCTCACTCCAGCGGCATGTCCTCACACAGCCCAGCTCTTCCTGTGCCCACACAGGGCCAAGGGGGTCCCAGGCACCAGCTGCCTCAACCTCCATCTCCCCCAGTCTCAGCCCTCCTGAGCCCTCTGGGTAGAAAGGTCTCCGGTGAAGTTCTCTCTGCCTTTGCCTTGTTCTGAGAACCCAGCAGCTACTTAATATTTATAATATGGGAGGTATTACACAGTGTATCAAAATATGCATATTATTTTGTCTCAACTCTGATGCTGCAAGTAGCATCAGCTCTTTCACCTGGCATTGTGTGCTGCTGGTGAGGAAAAATACCGGGGTCTAATACACATGGTTAAAACCTTTGTGGCATAGGGCTGATTTACAGTATGCTTCATGGGATGCTTTTTCAAAAAGGATTTATTCCTTCTCAGGTGTTTCTATTGTTGAAAATATTTGTGGGAATGGCATGGGCAGAGCCTACAGCACCAGCAGTGACCGGAACCCATCTCAATCACTCACTTCTGACAATCCGTATCTAAGGTATTGTGTTTGTCCAAACACAGGGTCTCTGCTTCCTGCTCCTCAGGCACCCTGAACCGCCTAGGTGTGATTAGGACACTCAAAATCACAGGATGGGAGCTAAAAGCTAAGACTGTCGATGGAATTGCTAATGAGGACCTAAAGATGACATGGCGAATGATAGCAGATCAGTAATTGCTTTTTCCCTGTAGTGACTTAGCAATTAGAAATGGAAGAAGAAAATCAGGGTGAAATTTGAGAGCTGTGCTGTTTGGAGTACCTGCTGTTGTTTATTTTTGACCCTCTCTTTTGTCCCTCTAATCCCTTCTGCGATGGTTTTGCTCCCTCGCTCTGCGAAGTGCTGCGTTGTATTTGCAATGCCCTGTCACTCGCATCATGTCTGCAAGCTGTCTTCTTCAGGCATGAGCTTATTTAGACAAGTTGTCAGGTTGAATGGGGAAAATCTTAAATCAATGTATTTCAGCATGCAATCATATATAGGCTAATTTATCTGCTGCCCTGTACAGCCTGCCAGGTTAAAATGAGGTCTTTCAGGCATGGTGCCTCTGAAAGTCTCCTGATTAACAGAGCAATTTTTATTGGTAGGGCGACAACACAACTGTTTTATGGTAATTGTTATCATTTGGACCTGTGTATATGCAAATGGAGGAGATTAAAGTAGAGAAAATATAAAGATGATGAATATGCAGCACGTAGCCAAGATGGCAGAGGGATAGAAATATTTTCCATTTTATGTTCTTAACTGTGGCCAGGGCAGTGAAAGGCTGGCTGCTTTTCCAGGCACAGGAACATCCCCATCCTACAGTGGCAGCCAACAGGACACCTGCCTGCAGGGGACAGAACTGTGCCCGCTCTCAGTCTCACGCTTGTGTCTCTCTGTGCCCTGACACTGATCAGGGTGGTTGCCTCTCCTCCCCATCAAAGGGCTTTGGGGATGGAAAATAGATAAATGGACAAAAAAGATGGAGCAGTAGCACAAGTCACATCAGTGCAAGCAAGACTTCTTGAGATGGACCCACTAGTCCTAAGTGCACAAACCCTTTTGGGGTGGGTTTGAACATATTTCAGCTGTGCTTTTGCTGGCTTTCCTGCTCTTTACTTCCTATCACTTTTATTTCTCTTGCCTGATTTTAAGTGAAGCTTGGATGTGTGAAATATATCGGCTCTACAGGCATGGACCTTTCTAACCCTCACTGGCACAAAACTCCACAGCAAGACTACCCCACCAGTAAATCTAATCCCTCACCTGGGAAGAACTACCTCTACAAAAAAAGAATATTCCAGTCTCTATCCCTTCAGCTCTGCTGCCCCTGAAATGTGAAGTAAAACCCCTGTGGGGAAGGTCTGGGCCATCAGTGCCAGACTTTCTTGAGGAAACCAGCAGCAGGTCAGGAGTGTGCAGATGCTCACTGAGCCTGGACCTGTCCGCTAAGAGCTGGACTGAGCTCAGCCACTCACTTCAGATAAATCACTGAGCATGAGATCATAACCTTTCTTTTTTCCTGTTTTACATTACGTTATTGAGGCTTATGGCAAGGGGAGCAGGACAGCAAATTTTGTCTCTATTAAAAACATGTCAGGCTTCTTCTGTTTTGTAATATATTTTAGTATCCATGTGGGAGAGCATCTCTGGCTGTTCCCTGCAGTTACAGCTGCTCAGCCCGAGCCACTGCAGCCTTGCTTTTTCTCCACCTGCTGTAAATGAGGAGATCAGTGTAGCCCCTCCATTCTTCTTCATGTGCCACCATCCTCAGCTGTGTTTTTGCCTTGCAAGCCTTAGCCACTCATTCTCTCTGCATCTCTCAGCTGCCAGTAGCCACTATTCGCCTGTTCCATCCCTTTCAGGAATGCTGCTGGAATATGGACTGACTCTGCCTTGCCCAAAGTCCCTGAAGAAGAGTAATGGCCAGAAATGCAGAGCAAGGGTCATACCCAAACTCATAATGCATCTGTGGATGGGACTGCTCCTCACTTTTATAAAGGAACACAAGTGATTTTACAAGTTTGATGACATTTGTCCCTGAGCAGATCAGACCTGCAATGCTCCAGTGTCAGAGATGCTCTGTCTTCCACCAAGCACTGCTCAGGATTCTGGTCCTGTCCTCGAGGCCAGGAGGGCATGTGGGAAGATTGCACTGGTTTTAGCTGGGACAGTTAATTTTCTTCACAGTAGCTTGCATGGGGTTATGTTTTGGGTTTGTGCTAAAACTGATGTTGGTACTTCCTGTATGTTTTAATCGTTGGCTTACACAGAGTCAAGGCCTTTTCTGCCCCTCAAGAGGCTGGGGGTGCACAAGAATTTGGGAAGGGACACAGCTGGGACAGCTGGCACCAGCTGACCACAGGGATATCCCAGAGCTTATAGAGCTGGGGGAAGAAGGAAGCAAGAGACATTCAGAGCCATGGTGTTTGTCTTCCCAAATCATCATTACATATGATGGAATCCCGCTGCCCTGGAGACGACTGAGCACCTGCCTGCCCATGGGAAGCAGTGAATGAATTCCTTGTTTGCTTGTGTGAGTGCTGCTTTGGCTTTACCTGTTTAACTGTCTTTACCTCAATGCAGGAATTCTGTCACCTTTACTCTTCTGATTCTCTTCCCCACCCATCCCACCTGGACAGAGTGATCAAGAGGCTGTGTGGGCTTGGCTACCACCCGGGGTTAAACCATAACATGCACATCTTCCTTAAAGCTTAACTTCCTCAGCTGCCCAAGAAGACAGCCAGTGCCTACAATAGCAGAGGTTTCTTGTGAGTGGGAAAAGCTGAATACACTGAAGACACATTTCTCCCTTCTCTGCTGTCCTGTCTCATTCCTCTTTTCCTGTGTTTCTGAATGCAACCAAAACCTGGCCTTGAAAACCCGATACACCAAAGTATAACATCCTGGCTTGGATCAGCAACAGTGTGGCCAGCAGGACCAGGGCAGTGACCGTCCCTCTGTATTGGGCCCTGGTGAGGCCACACCTCCAATCCTGGGTTCAATTTTTGGCCTCTCACTACAAGAAGGACATTGGGCAGCTGGAGTGTGTCCAGAGAAGGGCAGTGGAGCTGGGGAAGGGTGTGGAGCACGAATCCTACCAGGAGAGGCTGAGGGAGCTGGGGGTGTTTAGCCTGGAGAAAAGGAGGCTCAGGGGTGACCTTATAGCTCTCCACAACTCCCTGGCAGGAGGGTGTAGCCAGGTGGAGGTTGGACTCTTCTCCCAAGTAACAGGTGATAGGACAAGAGGAAATAGCCTCAAGTTGTGACAGGGGATGTTTCAGTTCGGTCTTAGGAAAGATTTCTTCATGGAAAGGGTTACCAAGCACTGGAACGAGCTGTGCAGGGGAGCGGCTGAGTCCCCACCCCTGGAGGTATTCAGAAGATGTGTAGATGTGGCACTTAGGGACACAGTTTTGTGGTGGACTTGAAAGTGCTGGGATAATGTCTGGGCTCAAGGATCCTAAAGGTCTTTTCCAACATAAATGACTCTATGATTCTATAATTGTTAGCATTTCCTTATGAGCCTCTGTTGTTCCATGACATTTGATTCACTGTAGCAGAGAGATTGTTTGGTTTGGCATTGTGTTCAGCCACTGTGTGGGTCATGGACCCAGCTATGGACCTGATCAAGGATATTCCCTTACCACTCTCCTCCCTCACACTCCAGCTGGCAGCACAGAGACTTAAACTTTCAAAGCATCTGCACTAAACAGAAAGGATAATAAAAGTGTTTTGTCATTGAGGGCTACCTCTGATTCTCTTCCATTCACCATCACGCAGCCTTTCCTTGCAGGGCTCACCCCAGGTCAGCTGAGATGAGCAGTTTCATCACTTCTGCTGCTTTCCCCAAGAAGTCACCCTGATAAAGCCACAGGCCCGTTCTTCTCTTTGAGGAGGATTGGCCAGGCATTGTGCATAAGGAACTTTCACTCATGAGTTACACAGACCTGAAGACATGTCTCAGAGCTATCCCTTCCCTGTGTCACTGGCAGACATCTGTGTCAGGGATGAGGCAGCAGTCAGGCTCAGCTTTGTCCCAGCAAGGAGCTTACTGCAGCTCGCAGTCCAGAAAGACTTGATTTTTAAAAGCTGAAACTCAAATTTCTGGAACAAAATCCTACTATTTCATCAGAAAAATCTGTTCAGCTGGAGCTAGGTTGCAGAAGAGAAGGGATATATCATTTTGTGTAAGACACCAGCAAGTAATCTGATGCTTTTCTATGACTAACACAATAGGTCATATTTGAATGGTCAATGGAGAGATGAGAGGTTTCACATTCTGTTACCAAATCCCTGAGCCATCTGGTTCCTAATGGCTTCTTTCAAAACAAAGGGAATAAAACTTCCAAATTGTGCAATGCAAACTGACATCCTCTCTTAGACAGAAGATGCCCATTGCTTCACATCAGCAAATGAGATCAGTGCTCCATCAATTACAGTTTCAGGTATTTCTGCCCATGCACTTAATGGCAAATATATCCTCCTCGTTGCTCAAGCTGGCTTAGTCCATCACTGGGAACCACAGGTTGGAAAGTGGAGGGCAGTGGCCGTTGCCACAGTGAGTGCTTGTTTCCCGTGGGGCAGGGGAGGTTTGGTAGGGAAAACCTGGCAGGAGCGTGGGGCTCGGTGGGGTGCTGTGGGCTGTGCCACCTGTCCCAGCTGTGGTGACAGCAGCTGGTTGGGCTGGGGTGAGCAGTGCACTGGGGGACATGTCTTTGTCCTCATCCCTGTCCCCAGAGGTGGCAGCTGCTGGCTGGGCTCTGCCACCAGGGCCAGGTGCTTCCTCATGACCCACGTGAGCTCGAGCTGGAGGCGAGGAACGAGAGCCTTTCCTGTGTCACATCCTTTTTCTCTGATTATCTTTCGACATCAGGAGCTTGTGCAGCGTGTCCTTTGCTCACAGCTTGCCTTCTGACACAGCTTGGCACTTTTTAGGAAGGGTTCCTCAGAAATGCTCCTATGCTCACAGATATTCACCTGCTCAAGGAGAGGTGCCTCCTGCCAGCCCAAAGTCTGGGCTGGGTGAAATGCAAAGTGCAGAGAGAAAACCCTGAAGAAACGAAGTGTTTTAGCGGGGATCTGCTGCCTTTGCTTCCTGAGGCCAAGCCTCTGGCACAGCCATGAGATGCCATCACAGCCTGGGCAGGTCAGCCTTGCTGGTGCCTTTTGAATTACAGATCTGAGCACAGCATCTATGGCAGTGATAGCCACAAGGGCTCTCAGCAGCCAAGACAAAAGTCTGTGGTCACCGAAGCCCATCCCGCGCTCACGAAACTGGTAAATTTGCCTGAGCTGGTTCACTTAAGTGATAGCTCAGTAATGTTTATTATTTGTGATTGCATTGCAAACCCGCCCCAGGGAAACCCAGGCCAGGAGTGTTTGAATCCACACTTTCACTGTTGCAAAGCATTCAATGATGTGGGTTTGCTTGCTGTCTAGCAAAGGCCCTGAGCCCCCTCCCCACACTGCAGCCTCTGCTCCCGGTACTCCTGGGCCACAGCAAGATGTGTGCAGAGCTGCTGACATGTTCTGCCTTTGGTCCTACGTGTCCTTCTCATTTGAATTAAACCCGTACACAAATGAAAGGACACAAAATGCATATATTTATTATTCTGTATTCATCGCTTGTATAGTTTAGCCAGGAACATCACAACCCTGTTTGTGAGATGGTATCAGGGATTACATATCCAATAAGTACGGTGTATTATCAGCATACTATAGCCCCATTATGTATAATTATATATGTTTATGGATACCCCATCACAGACCAGCATAGTTCTTGGTTACATTTGTGATATGCTGCTTATTGCATCATGTTCACAAATGTTCTGCTACCTCTAATTACGTACGTTTATTAGTGCACACTATCATCTTTGCACCATCAGTCAGAGCCATCCTGTTGATAGGCCAGCTGATGTTTATTTTCTTAATGTCTTCTGATTCTTTAAACATCTGTCTTTTAAGTGGTGGGTGCTTTACAATGGATTCATCCAGCAGTTAGACCTGACTTACACAACTGACTAAGTCAGGTGGTAAAACTCTGGTTTCCCTACCAGCTGCTGGCCAAGAACCTGGCAGTTTCATAGGGGCCAGGGTTTCACCAGCTGTGGCTGGGTTATGCACCAGCTTCTTTAGGAAGAGCACTGACTTTGGTGGGGTTTGTGGTTGCTGCAGATCTGCACTCAGCTCTCAAGTGAAAGGCTGGATAATGGGCTGCAATGCCACCCAAAATCTGGGCTGCCAGCTGTAGCTCCTCTCTATTGCTTGCTCAAGGGTAAGAATTCTTGGGTCTGCAAGAAGCATTGGTCTGCTCTGTTCCTTTGGCTCTTTTCCTAATGTCTATTGAATTTCTCCTCCCTTTGTGCTGTATAATTTAGGTCTGGTTGAGTACACAGAATTTTACGTATTTATGTAATCAAAATTTTAAAATGTATCTCTAGGCATCTTAGCAATACACTGGGTGCCTACCACATAAATTAAAAATAACAGCATAAACTTAGACAAAGAACCTTCCATAAATAATTCTTCCTCAGCTCACACCCTTAGCAATAGCCTTAGCTTGGAACAGGGAAATAGATGGGCTTTACTGCCTGTTGGGAAGGTTAATAAATCTGGGCGCTGATGGACCAAAGGGGAAAATGAGTTTCAAAATTGAAGCCCACCCGCTCCATCCCCTTTGTGGAGACTCCTTGCCTTGAACTCTTCACCTATCCTGGTTCTTAGTGGGAAATCAGATCCTGCTGGAAAACTTAGGGCTAGAAACAAAACTGTCAGGGACATCTCACACTGTTACCATGATGCAAATTAACTGACCGCATTCTGATCACATAAGAAGTTATTTTTAAATAACTTTTGCCCACAGCTTCAAAAATTACTTAATTTAGCACTACATTTAGGTATCCAGTCTAAGTCATATTGGATATAGGTAATCAGAAGATATCTATTCACCGTTTTCTAAAGATCAGGCACCTTTTATAGATGTCAGATTGAGCACCAAAATCACTGGTTAGTTTTGAAAAGGTAAATCTGTGTGTGTAAGCGTACAGGGGAAAACATCCTCTTTAGAAGTAATTTGCTGAAAACAGTTTTCGCATTTTGTTCCTGCCTATGGCAATTTATGAAACACAAATGAGATATTGTACCAGTAGCAATGCTGAAATAAATCACTCTAAAAACAGAACTGAAATTTTATTTCATTACTAAAGTAAATATAAAAGTGCTTTAGCACAGTTTCAAATTAGATTGGGGTTTGGTCAAGCTTGTTATAAATCCAATGATTGTAAAGCAAACGGCTGGAGATGACTCTCAGAAGAGCAGCATTGCAAACACAGCTAATGGGATGCTGTGAGGTGCAGAGCAATAAACAGTGTGGATTCTGTGCCGGCACTACAGGAACCAAAGGCAGTGATGGTGCATGCTGTGGCCAGGTCTGCTGTCCAATTCCTAAAAGGATACTGAGAAAATAGAGAGGAGGACAGAATGTACCCCCAAAATTGTCTCATAGTCTGGAAGAAATGCCTTCCTCTGAGTATGTGGAGCGGAGAGGCAGCTGAGCTCGACCTGGCGTCCTACAGCCCAGCTGTAAGTGATGCTGGAAGACCATCAAGAAGGGCACAGCACAGGAGAGAAACACCTGCAGGAGGCGGAGTCCTCTCTGATGGTAAAGGCCACGTGGTGAGGCACAAGGTGGTGGCTCTACCTTCTCAAGAGCAGGGCTGACCCTCAGCTCGGGGTACCCCCACTGGTAGTTTCATACCCAGGGATCGCTGACCATACAGAGGCACTCATGCAAGGAGATGTTCTGGTACCACGGCTTCTTCCTAAGGACCAAAAGCGTGTGATAACAGCAGCCAGCTGCTGAGAGCAGATGTTCACACCAGAAACATCTTGCAAAACGTGGCAAGGAAGTCACAACTGGCTGTGGGTGGAAGCTGAGTAAACTTCATCTGGGTGGACTTTGGGAGGGGCTCGACAAACCACTGTTGCCTCCAACTTACACGCCTGACATCCTCTTCTTGGTCTCAGCTTGCAGAACAGATAGCAAGGAGTGACCAGGAACCATCCCACCTCTGAAGCCAGCAGTCCCTCAGAGGGCTGGATGTCCTGCCCTGTCTCTGTCCCATGGGAGGAAACCCCATACTGGCAGTCAGTGGTCAGCTTTGTCTCACCTCTGATTTCCCACCGGGGCAAGGTGCTGGCTCACTGTCCAGCAAGAGGGTGGCACCCGAGCCCAGAGCAGCTGCCCTTGAAGGTACAACCCCTCCTTCACCTCCATGGGGCTTTGGTGGGGCTCCTGCTGGAAAAGCCCATAGAATAGGCCTAGATCATCCCTAAAACCTCACAGCTCAAATACTGAACTGCCTTCCAAAAAGGCAGGATTTGATTCCATCAGAGACTTACAAACCTTTAGCAACATCCTTCCCCTCTTCAGTATTTCCAAGCTGGTAAAAATGGAGCTGCCTTGCTATTGTTAGCCCACTGGGAGGCTGATTCAGAGATATGGAAGTTATTGGAAAGATGCTCATTAATATATAAACCTCTGCATCGTAATGACCAATAAACAAGGTCTGTTTTAGCTGAAGAGGGAAAATTGAAACTATAGTTTCAGGTCATTTCCTAGCAGGGCAGATGCTGCAATCTGTGCAGCATCCTGGAACTGACATATTTTCTATATTCTGCGCTATACCCTCCCCTCGCAGCACCTGCACCAATGTAACTGAGCATTATGCACGTTCATCAGCTGAACAATAACCCCTGGGGAATGAATGATTCATTACAAAATGGTTTCTTTTGGAAGAGAAAGGAGGTTTTGTCTAGTTTTTAGGAGTACCCCAGGAAACCTCCATTTATTTATGCCTGCTTTTGTTTGACAATAGTTTCTTTGTTCCCCTCTGCTGTTGCTTTTGCTAGTGGCAGTTAGCAGCAACGTTTGGCAATGGCAGTGGGGAAAAGAAAGGAGAGGCAGAATCTTTGTCAAGCAGGAAAAAGAAATCTGTGCCTAACAAAATAGAATTGAAGCAATGTGTTTAAGCAAACCAAAGGCATAGACACTTGAGGTTTTTCTCGGTGTGTGTTTACATTTTCTAGTTATTGGAGTCTGTCGTTTCCCATAGCAGCTCCGATTTCTCCAGGCTGTTCCTAGCTCAGTTACCTTACTCTGGTCAGAGGAAGTCCATCCTGAAGACCCAGCTGATGTTTTGCTGGTCTAGAAGAGGTTCTTAAGTTGTGGGCACAGCAGACCACAGCAGACAGTTTTGGTCTAGAAGAGGTTCTTAAGTGGGCACAAGCAGATTTGTATCTGTTAAGGCTTTACTGAATGTGCAGAGCGATCACCAATAGTCATTATGCGCCCATACCAGTCTACAGACTGCTTTTAGCCCATCAATGGCTCTTAATCAATGACCTGTCCTGGGAGGTCATCCCATGCAAACAGACACAAGATCGGATACCCCATCACCTCCCGTGACTGTGAAGCCCCAGCTCTGGGAGCCCAGGAAGACATATCTGCCCACTGATAAAATAAAACAGAGTTGCTAGACATCTTTAAAAAAAAAAAAAAAGAATATGTGCACTTCCTCTTCCAGGTTTCCCTCTGGAAGTTCTTAAAGTAGCTTCACTAATGAAAGCAATTTGTGGTGTATGGAAGAGGTAGGAATGACAACAGACACAAAGAGGGACTCAGGAACGTGCCAGAGTCTGCAAATTTGCCATTTACTTTATAATTCAAGGCACAATAGGCATAAATAAAATGGGATGCAGAAAATCAATGCTGGTAAATAGTAAAGGATGCTTTGGGGGAGATTGGAGAGGAAAGGTGTAATTGCTGCTGAGGAATGTTTAGAAATAACTGAGATAAGAGGCATTAGGACAACGGTATATGGGACTGGTGATTCAAATCAGAGGCCCACCCTAACTCTTGGGACAGATTAAAGGATAACTTAAACAATCTCCTGGCTGGCATGGCTGAGATAAACCCGGCCTTGCCTGATCTACAGAGGAAAGAGCAGATTCATGACTTTGCCCTTTCCTGGGTTTCTCTGCTTTCACAGCCCCACGGGCACCCCTCGCAGTTTAACAATTTCCTGGGGCACCAGGGAGAGCTCTGCGGTGGCTCTGCTCCACCTCACCCTTTTTAACTCCTCTCCAGTCCCTCCAGCTTCAGTGTGGTGTGGAGCCAGCCCACAACCTGGCATCCCTACATCACTGCTGGGCACTGTGAGCTAAGTTTGGGTCAGACACGTGTTCCTGGTGCTTGTTGCGGCTGTTTGGAGCTCTCATCTGAGAGAGGCAGAGTGTGGTTCCACTAAATCCTAAAGCGAGGTGGAAGCAGTTCCCAAACAGGCAGAAATGGAGATATCTGCTTCCAGTGCAACTGCATAGGAAAAAACAAGAAGTATGGGTGAGTTTGAACCATGCATGCTAAAGGAGAGAAAGGGCATGAAGTGGGCTGGCAGAGGATGAAAAGCAGTGGCACATGAATCACAGCCTGCCCGCGGGTTTTATATGCCACACAGGAATAAATACCGTGGGAGTTAAAGCAGGGCACTGTGAATGAGCATGGAAGAACAGAAAATAATCAAGGATAAGGGAGAGGCATATGTGAAGTATAAAATACCACCCCAGAGAAGGGAGAGAGGTGTTACAGAGTAGAGGGGAGAGAGTGAAAGAAGTAACACGCACGTGTGCACACTCAAACAGAAAAATAAATAATGAAAGAAATATTGTGCAAGAGATCAAGGTAAATATGAAACTCTTCAGACATGCAAGCAAAAGGGTCCCAAGAGGAGACAGCAAATTTACTTGCACAACATGGTAAGGATAATTTATTGATGTAAGCTGGCCCCTGGTAAATGGAAAAAAATATATAATTAACTGTTTTCCTTAATATTCCCAAAGGAAGGTAGCAGAAGAGAGGCCAGGGCATATCCCACACTAATTTACATTGTAGGAGGACAGAAAACACTGGGAAAAAACAAGGAGAGCATGGCCTGACTATCAGAGCACTGAAGAAGTGACAAATCTCTGCGGGGAGGTCAGTGAAGTGCAGGAGGCAGGGGACAGGGTGACAGGGCCCAAAGGAAGGGTGATGGGAGGTGCTGGCACAGGGATGGGAGGATGGGGGAGCCTCTGCTGTGGGCATCACGAGGCTGGGAATGTGAGATCTCCTGTGCCTCCCTCACCCCCCCACTCCATTCCCCTTGCAGACCAGTCTGCTCAATGGCTTCTCGGAAATAAGGGAGATCCCCACTTGTGGGAGGTGCACCAAAGATTAGGGAAGTTTCCAAAGTGCAGGAATGTAAAATAAGCCATTCTATGGTAAGGCAGAGGGGGCAGAGTGGTACTGGAAAAGTTACACCCGGACAGCAGCTTTTCTGACAAGAGATCCACTTCTCAGATGTGCTGCTGCTCCTGCAGAAGGGCTTGGGCATCACCAGACTCTAAAGAAACTTGACATTAAAGGACTCTCTGATTTGACAATGTGGTACCAAGCTCCACCTGCAGTGTCCCTAGGATGGGGTCCTGTCCTAAGCACCATCCATGTTCTTGTCACCCCAGCTGCGCCTCGAGGGCTGGAGGACCAGGGGGGAGCACACACTGTGCCAGCAGGGCTGTAGGGACAGCTGGCATCCCTGCCAACCTGCAGGAACGCTTGGCAGCATCCACCAGGGCCAGGGGCAGGCCAGGGCAGGAATGGTGAGAGTGCTCCAGGCAGCTCCATGCTTCCCAGCTGGAAGGATGCTGGGGATGAGGGGAGGCAGATGAAGGCTCCGTGAGGCCTGGTGGCTCAGCTCAGTGTGGAATGACCATCACCCTGTTACACACAAGTTTAAGAGTTAACAGGATCCAATATTATGCAGCTTTTGTAACCCATGTGATGAGCTGGTTTATCAGGCTCACTTAACTTTCCCCTCAAACCTGCATTATCAGCCTGTCAGTGTCTGGGTGCTTTTTTTAGCCTCCCCTTTCATATCTGTGTAAGCTCCAAGGGTAGATCCTGTATCCAGTAAAAGGATTGTGTTCAGGAAATTGATAAATAACCCGTGCCAAATGGAGGCAGCAACATCCCTCATTTGGTTTTGGAGGACAACTCCCAGCTGCATCTCTGTGTTGGTGCCCTAAGCGCTAAAAGAAAAGCGTTCCTTATCTTTGCTCTGAATCTCAGTGCTGAGTCCTCAGGAAGCCCTAGAATATGGCTGAGGACTAGTCCTGGTGGTTTCCTCTTCTCTATGGGTCCCTATCAATGTCAGCACCAGCTACACAGTGTTTTGGTGGGTACTGGCAGCAGCATGTCTATTACAAAAAGAGTACATTAAATTACTAGGGTGTAAAAGAGCTGCATTGAAGTAAAGGACTGCAGCACTTCTTGATGCTTATTCTCCAGGTCAGCTCCTAAGGTTTCTCTCTTGTTTCATCCAGCTAAATACATGTGTCCAGCTGCTTGTGTAACCTTTAATGCTAAGAGGCAATCTGCTGCTTCCCCTTCCCAGGATCCCTGCTTCTGGACAAGCCCTGCTCTTAAATGTGTGTTTTCCCCCCAGAGGCCTATTTCCCCTGCAGCCTTCTCTGTTTCTTAAACTTTACCCAGACACCAGTGTTCATTGCATGCCCTAAAGATAACTGGTGTTGTTGGAAAATGCACCAGTTTAAAAATTTTTGTATAACTTTAGTCAAAGGTTTTGTTTGCCTTTGCCCTGGGGGAAGGGAACCAAAGTTTCTTTCCAGGGCATTGTTCCTCTAGGTGAGGCCTGATGAATTTCACGTCTCAACAAACTGGGAGTAGCCCGAAAGACAAGTGACCATTAATGGAAAGTCAGCTCCGAAACTCACCCCTGGCTGGTCGGAGACACCTGGTCTAAGAAAAAAGAGATAAAGAAGACCTAATTAGCATCGGAGATGAAGAAACTTGGATCCAGTAAGAAACCAAATACTAAGAACTACACAACTTAAGACCAATGAACACGGACCCAATTCGTTTCTATGAGTTTTGACTGTGTAAAAGATCTGAAAAATCTAATAAATGTCATGTATCATGGAATGATTCTCTCTGCACACCCGGGCTATGTGTGGATAAGATGATTTCTGTGGTACATCCTGGCCAGAAAATAAAGTAATGCCTTGACTCTCTAACATTAAAAATGTTGTTGGAGGGTTTTTGTTTTTCCCACAGTTTCGGTGTCAGTGTCACAGTTTCGCTTTGGAAATGCTTGGTAGAGCCCTCTGCTTTGTAGACAGGAAATGTTTTTCCCGGAGCTGGGAGCCTAAAGACCATCCTGGCACTTGAGAGGACTGTGACCAACTCACATCCTTCCCCACGAATGGATTGTTCCCTCCAGAGCAGCAAAGCAGCTTTTGAGCTGTGTCTCATCGCCCTTCCTCTCCTGATGTTTGGCTCAGAAACACCTGAAGTGGTGGCCTGGCCTCCCAGGGACAGGGGAGGAAGGTGAGCCCGAGGAGTTCAGCCACTGCTTTGGGGAACACAGCCACGGCCAGGATACGATGGGAGGGCTTTGAAGCTCCCAGCTGTCCTAGAGACTGTGGGAAACCTTAAAAACATTCCTTTTTACTCATTATGTGATTTCCAGTCTGATGTTGGTCTCCCAAGTCACTCTTCTTCTTCCTTTCCTCCCACAGGAGCCTGTGGATCTGCTGAAATCCACGGAGTTCTGACCAGGATAAACGATTGCAGGGATTTCACCTTCATCCTTGTGTTTGTGGGAAGGCTTTTCTGGGGGCAGTCTGAGATCTTTATACAGGGCAGCTATGCTAACATGCCCCCTTTTTTTGGGGGGGTTCTTTTGTGGTTGAACTGGGGAAATAAATGAGCAACATACAGAGAAGGCAGTTAGGCCACAATAGTAGTGTCATGTCTGTTCCTATGCTGGGACATCTGGCAAAACTCCCCTCTGCAGGCAATATTTAGGGTTATCAGTTGTTCAGGATGGGGCCTGAGCTCACTGGGGATATTGAGACAGTTCCTATCAGACTCATAGGTCTCAGGAGTGGAAAAATAAACCATAAAGTAAAGAGATCCCAAATTTGAATAAACCAGAAAAGTAAGTTCTCCTCCCTACAGGATGCTGTCATTTTCCATTTCATTTGGAGCTTTCTATTACATTTTATATTTTTACTTTAAAAACATCTCATTGGGGAAAAGCATATTTTATGTCATATTTCCAGGTTTTGCTGCCCTGTTCCACAGGGCACAGGCAGGAAAAACATTGGGGACTCTCAGTCGTCCCCACTGAAATAAATCTAACCAGGAGGAGGACAGCGAGGTGCTGTGATTTCCTGCAGGAGCTGTGTGGTTTGCTCGCGGGTCTGCCTCACACAGGCAGCAGCCATTTACCAGCCCTGCTTTGCAGGCAGCCAGGGCTCAGCTGAAGGTGTGGGATCTGCTCAGTGTCTGAGGCTCTTCTTCCTCCCTAAGGTTCTCCCAGTTTCCACAGCACTGCTGCCCTTGCCACAAGGATGCTGCAGAGCGCTTGGCTGCCCAGAGCCAGGACATCCCTCCTCTGCCGCTGTCCTGGATCGTGTATCCTGAGCACCTCAGTAAAAGTTGGCTTGGTAGGAGCCTCATGGGTGCTCGCTCTGCTGAGCTCCTGCGCGCCTGCCCCAGGAGCACTGCGGGCGCTGCATATCCCAGCACCTTTGAGAGACCCGGGGATATCCGAGGAGGGCACATTCAGCAGAGGACCTGCCAGAAACCTCCACCCTCCCGAAGCAGCTGCTGGGAATCAAGCCAGATACCCTAGGGCGTTTCAAATGGCACTAATCTCCGATATTTAAACACCGGAATCCCACCTGGTAAGCCAGCAAAGCCCTTTCCCGGAAAATCCACTCCCCGGTGTGACAGGGTGGGGCAAGACAGATAAAGCAGGACAGATAAAGCATGCCAGTACTTCCCTGCTAGGCATTCCCTGAAGGCAGCAGTCACAGGAAATTCCCGTGGAGTATAAGAGAGGGAGAGCCTTTCAACAGGTTTAATTTTAACCATCCTGCAGAGCTGTATCATTTCCTGGGAATACTACGGGCTTGTTTAGGGATGTTGCCATTCTCAAATGAGCTCTTCAAAAGAAAAAAAAATAGCATGCCCTTTAAAATCTTTGTTTCTTATTTGACTAGTGTTGGGTGTCATTTGTAAGTGTAGTTCATTTTTAATTCTGCATGGATTTATGGCGGCTGCCTGGGGTTTTGTGGGACAGGTGAGGTTAAAAAGGGTCTGTCATCTCCAATAATATGGCGCAGAGGCTGTGTGTGTGGGGAATACACCCGTTCAGAATGAAAGCTGACTTTGCCTGGTGTAGGCTGCCTTCCGGCCTCTGGATGCCTTGAGCTGATTGCAGTGGAGGTTTTTTTGTTCTGGTTTTCTCACTTTGTGAAGAAAAATGGAAGCGACTGAGCCCCAGAGCATCTTAACCCCAGGGAGCTGGTGGGTTTCTTTAACCGCAATTACCCAGAGAAGTGAGGGCTGTGGTAGCTCTCCATGGGACTGGTCCCCCCTGCCTGAACACTGGGTTGGTGTTTAACCTGTGCTGGAGCTGACTCCTGCAGGGTGGGGTAGCCTAATTGTGAGGATTTGGGTTTTGTGCCTCAAATGCTCTGATGCACGTCCTTTCCCAGCTCTACAAAGGACAAGCACAACTTTATTTCACTCTTGAGCAAAAGAGAGGAGGCACCAGTTACTTGTGTTTTATTCAAGCCAGACCAACTGCTTGGGGCTTTCTTGTGACAGGAATTATCAGTCTTAAATATAAATACAGAGGAGCAGGCTGGATCTGCTGAAAGCCTGAAGGATGAGCTGGGCATTGCACTGCTATGTGCCTTGTATAAACACCCACTCTTTGGTGCCCCTCTGTCTGGGACAGGGCAAAACTTCCCGGCCTAAGTGCTGCCCCTTCACCACGGATGCAGACAAAAGGCAGCATTTATGACCCTAAATACATCGTTATACTGATTAGAAAGAGGGGCTTGGGAGCTGTCACTGTTTTGTCAGTTCCCTGGGTATTCCTGTGTTCCCCTCATGGGGGCTGGCAGCCCTCAGGAACCTGCACCTCCCTGAGGTCCCCCCTGAGCACCCCTGGGTTTGAGAGCTCCCTGAGCACCCCTGGGTTTTCAGCTGTGCTGCCGAAGCACTTACCTGTGTGGTGTGGGATCCCTTGGTACTCAGCACAGGCTTCTGTGTTCCCCTCCGCTGACCAGGTGCACAGAAGAGAGGCAGTGATTCAGTGCTGCTCTTTCGGCTCTGAGCCCCAGATCAAAGTGTCACAGCAATGCCTGGCTCCCAGAGCCCAGCAGGGCCGTGTCCTGCAAAGCCCAGATTCACGGGGAACTCACTCTGCCAGCTCAGCCTCGCCAGGAGCTGTTTGAAGGCTGTGGGCTACCAGGCATCCTGCGAGTTCGCGTATTGTCTGTCCTCCCACAGCCCTCACAAAGGCAGCACAAAAGCAGAAATGTGTATTTTGCTCTTTGGCTGCTTCATCAGAAATACCCACACCTGCTGCCAGGCAAGTTCCTGGTGGAGGGGGATGCTGCAGTCACGGAGGGGAGCATCATTTTTCTCCGATGCATGTGGTCTATGTTCTTTTGTTCAAGATGCTCAATAGGATCAGAGGAAGAAATAATTATTAATTATTATTATTATTAATGTTTCCCCCATGAGAATGTAGGATCTAATTCCTCCCTCCTAAATCAAAAGCAGGATGAGAAGGCAAGAATCCGGTTTTGTCTCATCTCAGCTCTCTGTCTCAGGATATAGGGCTGTAAGATCACTGTGCCTTAATAGCTTCCAGGTAAGAGAACAACATCCAGAACAAACACCAAAACCGGTTAAAAAGAATCACTTAGAGAATAAAAGAATAAAAGAAGGCTGGAAATGACCTCCCATCCCAAATGAAATTAATGTAATTGCTTCAGCCTTTTTCTCTCAGGACCAAGGTAGTATGGGGCAGTTTGTTTTCCTCTTCCTAATACACACCATGTGTTTTTTGGACTCACTCTCCAGTCACCACATGACCTGACAGCTGCCTTCCCCTCCAATGCTCGGGCAGCTGTGAGCAGCTGCTTCCTCTGCCACACCCACACCGAGTGCCTCCACAACCAGGGGAGCAAGAAGGGGCTCTGGCACTTCTGTCCCACTCCTTCTGGTGGCTGCACAGCTCTTCTCCCACCCTGAAAGGCAAGAGCAGGCAGGGCAGGGTGCCCTGCTGGGCACTCCCCTCTTCACCAGGGCAGCACCTTTTTCTGCAGGACTGATTTCAGCATTGCACACCAGATTTCAGATGGAATTTTGCAGCAATGCTTCCTTTCTGGCAGCTGGGTTTTGTGTCCCCACCGTCTGTTAGTGCCACTGCTAATTGTCCAGAGAACCTCAAGAGAAACTGCTGATAATTGTCCTCGAATTTCACAACTGCAACAAGAACAGACTGTCTAGCCATGGATTGAGTGTGCTGCCAGACCATTAGCTTTTGTTCATTTTGCTGTTTAGGAGGCACCTTTAATTATATATTTTTTTCTGTATTACAAAGTGAGAAATACTTAGCATTTATTTAATTAGCTTGGCTACAATACAGACATTCCATGATTACAAACCAAAGTCAGTAAAACCCTAACGTGAATGGTACTTTTTTGTCCCATTGGAAATTAAAAATCAGTGGCACTATGATTAAATTGATTCCGGGTGGTTTCTTTTGAGCAATTATGTTCAAAAACTGTCTGCCAGTCCAATTTGCTATCAAATCTCACTTTATCGCTAGCATTCCACATGCAGGTGCATAGACAATATAAACCCTAAGTCCTACAGAATTATCATCCTTTTGTAGGAATGAAATGCTGATTGTTTATTATCTGATTTAATTTCTGGTGGTTAAATCTGAGCAGTCTGATTTAGCAACATTTTCAATCAACCTTACAAATATTTGAATGCATTTATGTAACAATTAATGTGCAAAATAGCGTGGAGCAAAGTCAGCTCTTTTTTTCTGCTTCAGTCAAGGCACACAATTCCTATCCCCAAAGGAGTGGGATGTTCCCAGGGCAGCCTGGTATGGGACTGCACATGAAAGGAGCTGTGGTGCTGTCCTTTGGAGAAGGGCACCATCAGGACATAGCAGCCCCTCTCCTCTCTGTGGGGCCACCAGCGAGAGGGGATGGAAGCAGGGCTCTCCTGGGATGAATTTGGGACCACAGCACAGTTCCATATGTATGCTAGTGCACCTGAAAGTGGGATTGCATCCCTTGGACTGTGCTGGCAGCTGAGAGTGAAGCTGAAGGCTGCAGGGCAGGAGCTGCTGCATGGGACACAGTCCTGCTGCCCCTCTTGGGCATGGTGAAAACAGGTCACCCAAGAGAGCTCATTCGTGAATTCAGGTCACTAGAACAGCTCTAACATCACACTGTATGACTTTATTTATCAGGGGCATTGGATGGATTCAATATTGCCCATAAACTCTCAGTCATCTTTTCTCCAAACCATGAGGCACCGTCCCTGTTTACAGACAGGCGGGGGTAGCTCCCATGGCAGTGGATTGGAGCTGTGCCAGCTGATGGAGCAGGGATGGGGCATCTCTGAGCGTCGCTGGTGGCAATTCTTGCTGTTAGAGGTGACTGAGTGCATGCTGGCATGGCTCTGGTGTCATTTTTGCACAGCCACTGCTGTTCTGGATGCCTCCCTTCCCCTCTGCACAGCAAGCTGTAGTTGGTGGCCACGCTGTTGACAAAGAGGTGACTCATTTCCACCACCAAATCTCTCTGGCACAATGCATCTATATCCTGTTTAATTTCACACCTATCCTGTTTGCTTAGTTACCCAGCTTTACTGTTCCGTTTGGTGAATTTTAGGTTGCATTTTAAGGAGTGAATTTTTATTTTATATTATACTATATGATAATTGCTCATTTAATTTTAACTTGGTAATACGTTTATACTGCAAACAGTTATGAAAATGACTTATAAGAGTGTTTTAACTAGATGTGTAGTTTGAGGATACGAATTTAATATGCCATACAAAGCCTTATCAGGCAGAATTGCTGTGCCCTTACTCAGTTAGGTAAATGGGAGTTTACTTGTGCACAGAAGCATTCACAACCCAGGGAGTATTTTGAGACCACTGCTTAACTACAGTAATTACTACCCATAAGTCACAAACTCGGATGTGATGTATCACCAGATCTGGCTCTGCTGCAGATGGGCCGTGCAATGTTGAGCAAGGAGCACACAACCCGAGCTGTGGACCTCTTACTCACCCCTGCGAGGAGTTACTCATGCTGCTCATTTTGCCACAGGAGTAATGACGAGATGAATGCCCCTGTTTTCACCAGATACTCAGGAGTTCCTCAGGTGGATGGATGTTGTCAGAATGGAAGCCACACCCCTCCATTATGTTGCCTATTTTTTTGGCCTGGACTGAAGTGTTGCACCCAGCAGAGTCTGATACCAGAACCCTGGGAGCTTTGTGCATCTCCCTGCCAGCACCCCACCCATCCTGCCCCTGAACATCCCTCCATGAGCCACAATCCTCCTGTGTCGACTCTCCTTGTCCTCCCAACCCTCTGCTCCTCTTGATCCCACTGAACTGGCACTTTTAAATTACTGCTATCCTTAGCATAATTTAATGAAGCAGCTGAGGGAATGGACAGGGATAGGGGGAAGATCAGTGGGAGATGCTTAGGTGGCACTGCAGGTCTTGTCAGCCTAGGGGAGGCCCCACAGCAGGCTGGCTGCACAGCTTCCAGCTTTCCCAGATGGAAAGTATCTGCCATATACAGACTAAAAAGTTGCTCTCCTTCTGTCTCTGTTTCTGTAGTAGATTTTAGTATTGTAAATATTGATTGGATGAATGACAATGAAAGAGACTCTTTAGAGCACCTGGAGGTTTTGTAGGTAATGTAATTTGGCTTGCTGTGAACACTTGTACTTGAAATTTCCAATTTCACTGTGGAATTAAATTTTGACCTCATCAGCATACCTGACTTAGCACTACTAGCAGGTTTGCTAACCCTTTATTTAATGTTCTGATCTACTGTTTGTTTCAACTTTAGCAAAAACCTTCCTTTTCTTTAGCAAAGTGTAGCAGCCAAGCTAAACAAATATCAGAAAATCCTTTTAACTGTGTCCACTTCTTTTGCTTGAATACCCTGAGCTTCCCACCCCATCATGGCACCACTCCTGCTCTTCAACCTCACAACAAAGGCACCTCATTTCTGCTGATCCTGATGCCCAGAGGCACCTTGCTCTCAGCATCTGGGTCCTGCCTGCAAAAAATTCATCCCTTGGCCCCTTGGGTTTCAGGCAGCTGCCCATTTCCCTCCTTGTTCCTGCTCTGCCAACCTTCTCGCTCATGGTCTCGGGACCTGGGGCTGCATCCGGAGCCATCCCAGCAGCGCGGGATCACACCCTCCTCCTAAGTCAAGTACAAAGTCAGAGGCTAAGCAGAGATTAGGGATCAGGCATTTTAGTCATCCTAAGAACTTGATCCGAACGGCTTGGCTTAAAATAAATAACCCATTTTCAATCAGGTTTTGCCTCTGACAGGCAGAGCTCTATGAACATAGAAAAAAGTAGGAGAAGGATGAGGTCAGGCTCTGGAGCAAATCCACCAGAGTCATGCATGGCAGTGATACAATACCAAGCAACAGGGACTCGCTAATACCAAATGTTTCTTGGGTTAGGCAATGCGTCCTGGTTTTCCATCTATGTAGTGTGCAAGTAGCCAAGTTCCACAGTCAGTTTGGGTTCCTGACGGGACTATTCCCATAAGGCAAATCTCAGAGGAGAAAACTCAAGGGATTAACAGGATTTCTTTTCCCAGTGGTATCACTGGATTTCAAATGAGGCCTAAAATCTTGCTGATGCTGAAAGTATGTGCACTTTTAGCTTCACAGGCTTAGCCATGCCCTTTAATAATCTTTAATGATCTGATCCCTTTGCAGTACCAACAGTAATAACAGCATTGGGCTGATGCCAGGAGATGATGAGCCATCCTGGTTACACTTTAGTGCTTCAGGAAGACAAATTTCTACTCCTCCTGCCTAAGAAAAATGGGTCCCTTTTAACTCCAGTAACCAAATCCTACTCCCGTTTGAGCTGCCAAGTGCCTTCTCCCACAAGATCCTACCTGCCACACTGTGTGCCCCATGGCGTGCTGTGTGCCTGCTTTGCCTGCGCTCGCAGCCCAGCTATTATCTTTGTTTTTTCCCCAGTCACCGTGCTGTCTCATGAGCTGTGGGGATCTGAAAGGGTCTGGAAAACACGCTGGCACTCCAGCCCCTGGAGGCAGACCGTTCGCACTCTGCTGCAGCCTCTGTTTTTGCCAGGAGCGTGACGAAGCTGACTGCCGTGTGTCACTGTGGTGAAGAGGAGCCGAACAAGAGCCTCTTCCACGGGCAGCCTGCGGTGCCAGCACACAGGACTGGAGCTGCTGGGGCCCACTGCAGGGAGGGCCCGGAGAATAAAGACAGTGAGCAGTGTCTCCTGTGTTTGCAGTGTGGAAAAGGGGCTTCTGAAGGCACCTCACGCTTCTGACAGTTTTTCAGATATGTTGCAATCCTGCGAAAGCGAAGCCTCCTCACGTGTGCAGTTTCTGCACCTTTCCCTTGGTGCTGTTGTTCTCCCTCTCTCCTGGTGCCGGTGTTGCCTCCTTCCCTGACTCGGCAGATGAGAGCTTGGCTTCAGTGCACTTTCCCTTGGCCAGTGATTTTTAAAGTCAGCTACTGCCCACCCTGTTGTTCAGCCAGGTGACTCCCGAGGCAGTTATTCCTACTAAGTTTTCTCTTCCACAAACTCCCGGGATGGCTCTTTCACAGCCAGCCGCTTGTTCCCACCCGCTGCTTGCTACCGTGGGACACAGCAGTCAGTGCTGCCGGATTGAGTGAGCACAGCCAGCCCGGGATGCAGGAAAGCTCTCTGACTCTTGCTGGAGCCACTGGAGGGTCGTTTATGGCATGACATCACCAGCACAGCGCAGGCATGAGCAATGACACAGAGGGGAATTGGGGCTTGGATGTCAGGGGGAGGAGGGAATAGGAAGAAAAGGAGAAGGACCAAGGAGGTTTGTTTTCTGTTTTCCTCGCTGCGAGTCTCATCAGCACACCTTCACTGTGTTAGAGTGGGATCTCTGGTTTGAGGACACTGTAAAACACACAGATTAAAAGGGAAACCAGCACACTGCCTTGCTCCTAATCAAACCCTGCTTTATTGTAGCATCTGCATTTCCTCCAGGTAGTGGGAAGCTTGAACTCAGTTCTTGCCTTAATTCGCCCTGGTGCATCACCAGGTCCTCCCCCTCCGGCACCAGCAGGGCCTCTCCCCAGGGTTCTCTGCCTCCGGGCACCACTCCCGGGCTGCTGTGCCACGGTACATTAGAGCAGATCTAACCCTGTAAGCCCCACTAATCCCTCCAGGGCAGGAAAACATTGTTCAACGGGAGGGATGCAGCAGAATGCAGAGACTGTGGCGCGCAGACACCACGGTTTTCCAGGGGTACCCCAGACTCCTAATCCCCAAGTGTTACCACTGCCAGTGGATTTCTGGGGGGTTCTGAGGACACCCCGGGCCCAGCTGAAGGACACAGATTTGAACCTGAGGTCTCCAGGGCTGCAGCCACGGCTCAGTCCCTGCTCGTTGTGCACACCTCATCACAACCACCACGTTCAAAGTGTCTCGAGATGCTGTTCCCACGTGGAGGGTTTCTTTCTTTTTCACTGATTTATTGAACAGAGTAGGGTCTCCTGGCATCCCTCAGGATTTCTAGGGAAGGTATTTAAAAGAAAAGCCCTTGGATCTGTAGGTTTCCATCAAAATAACGGCGCCTATGATGACAGGCAAAGTATAAATGCTCAGGCAGACAAAGATAAGCGTTGGTGCTGTGGCTGCCTATTTAAATCAGACCCACACAAACGCCGGTCTGTACAGGAGAGACCCAAAGTCTTTCTTGTTCATTATGTGAGCCTAAGCAGAAGACCTTTATTTGAAGCTTATTTCTGCTTTCATATGTCACAGCAGCAGTATTCTCCAGCAGTGGAGGGCAGCTTTTCTCTAATTTTAGATCTTTCTCTCGGAAGATGGCAGCTGACAACGGAGACAGGCCTCTGAAAAGGATGGATTTGAAGGCTTGCCTTTTTACTAAAGATGTACAAGCTGTGCAGCACGGCAGTTCTTGTGAGATCAAACCGAGTGGATTTCAGATTCAAATCCCACCCTACTTTGAGGTCAGACTCCAGGCAATGTGTCCCAAGCTGCTCACCAACAGAAAGGCAGGCGTCGGGTTTTTTAGCAAAAAAATACAAATTGTGAGAGCTAAGGAAGGGGAGCAGGAGCAGGGATAAATGATTTACACACAGCAAACCCGCTGAAGAAGTCAAACAGATGCTTTATTGTCTCCCAGGGCTTCAGGCTGGATAAACCCAATTCTACATAGAGCTCGCTGCACCTCAGTGAATCGTTTCAGGCTACAAATTGTCCTGCAAGGTTCAAGGTAAAGCTTCTCTGTTTCCCTCCTGAACAGCTCATTGCACCTGAGAAAAGGCAGAGCCAGCCCACAGCATGGGCTGAGGTAGGAAACGCCCCACTAGGTCACTTGCAATCCCCCTTCTTTGTGTCCACAGTGCGTCTGATGGGCTTTCAGTGGCAAGCTTGCTCAACAACTTGCTTTGCACCATCTTTCAGTTGTTAAGAGAGAAAAGTTTCCACAAACAGGGAGTCAAAGTGGGCAAGCAGAAGCTACAAGCTGAGTTTCTCATGGGTGTGAGTTAATTTTTTTTTTCCTGTGGAGCTATTCCCTTATCACAGATGTGTCACCCTTTGTGTCCTCACTTGGGGCAAGTGATGCATTCTCCCCGGGGCCCTCTTTTTGTCATTAGAAGGCAATGTAAAGTATCTACCTGTGTATCTGCCTAATCTCATTCCGGCTGTTGCTGTGATGGCTAGATAACAGATATGAAAATTAGGGCTTGTCTAGCAAGGCTCAGCTCTCCTTCTGAATGACTTCCGAGAGGGAGTGACCAATCTCTAAGGCACACAGGGCAGCCCTGACAAGCAGCAGCCTGGAGACCAAGCTTCCAACTCCCATGAATGTTTGCATTCATTTCTGTGTAACTTTTAAAAGGAATTTCGTACTGGATTTTGTTCAGATGCACATTCATCAAATATCAATGTCTCGTGGAGCTGCAAATTTTAAAGGGATGTTATAAGGCTAAAAATAACCTTGGCTGGTTTCCCCTTTGCTAATCAGGTGCTGACGGCCACACAAGCTGAGTAGGAAATGCCTGGCTCTGGTTTGCACTCCTTTTGCTCAGGAGATGGAGACAGGGCAGAGCTCAACATCTCTCAGCAGGGTGCAGAACCATGGACCATAAGCATATTCTTCTTGGAGTGTTGAGCAATTCCTTCCCTAGCTTAACAGACTGAATTTTAAATATCTAATTTAGCTTTCAGCTGCATGTTATTAGCCTTTTTTTCCCCTTTCAGTTTGAATTGTAAAAGAGAAAAAAAGAGAGAGAGAAAAAAACCTAGGCTTCCCTCCGTAGCCAGGCCCCCAGTTTGTTTTCCTTTTCAGTCTGATGCACAGGGATCCAGTAAAGATTTGCAAATGCTGCTGGAGAGTGTTCATTTACATCAGAACATGCTGTTTGCAACTGATTTTTAAAGACCCACTCTCCTTCTCTATTAATTTTATGCTGTGAAATAAAATCGTACGAAAATAATACATACAATGATTTTGACAGCAAACTAAATAGGGCGCTCTGTAGGAAATGCCATCACTGATTTTGCCCATTTTGTTTAGCTGAGAAGGAGAAGGGGAACGCTTGCTTTAAGAAAAATCAGTCTCCAAAGGACAGCAGCTGGGGAAGTGGAGGCTGATAAGCAGTTGTTGGCTGAAGATTCCCAAGCCTGGGAGGACTTACTACGAACAGTTTTCCCTTTGGAGTGTGGGGAGCTACGTGTGTTACTCTTCCACCCAAAGGGGAAGAGTCTCTCTTATCCTCCCAAGAGGAACTTTTCCAGTGGCTCACTGTGCCCTGCCACAAAGGAAAAGCACATATCTGTCTTCATCTTGCTCCTCTCCTTAAACTGAGAGTGTCTTGCAGTGCCAGCCTGTCTTTAGAATAACTTGGGAAACACGCCTACAGACACATCTTGGCAAAGGGGGGAAAGGGAGGAGCGCAGAGCAACCAGTCATGGCACAGACTACTGTTTTCTACACGGAGCAAAATGAAGCAGAGATCTTCGTGTGCAAAAAATAGCAAATGCAAATGCAAAAAAAGTTTTAAAAATTAGGGGGGAAAAAAGGCAAAAAGCACAAGCCACATCATAGAAGTCTTACACTTGTCTGTGCACTTGGGTCTCCAGCGACGAGACCATGCGTGGAGGAGAGACTGTTAATATTGTTCAGATAAACACGACACTGCCTTCCTCTGCTTCTGCTGAGAAAAACACTCCGACGTGGTGGAGAAGGCAGCTTTTCCAAGAGCTGGAGCACATCCCTTGTCAGCGCCGATGAGGGGGTGCCTGGGTGACCCACTTCCCCTCTCCCCCTCTCCCCCTCTGACTTATTGCGAGGTGCTCCCGGCGGTGCCATTCCCCCCCGATCCCGGGGGGGCCGTATCCTGCTCAGCGCCCCTGGGGCCGCTCCAGAGCGGGCATTCCTGCCCACCCCCACAGCTGCTGCCTGCCATCCTTCCATCTCCATCAGGGCCGCTGCCACCGGCTGGGGACCGGCGCTGCTCTGCCGTCTCCTTAGCACCAAGCACATTACCGGCACTCACAAATCATTCTCACGATAATTAGCAACAATTAGTGACTTAATGGAGAGTCTCTGGGGATTCCTAAGCGTGCCTCATGAGCGTGGGTTTTTTAGGACGGTGGAAGTTGAGAAAGCCCTGAGGAATGCTGGCGGCATCTGGCTGTCCCTTATCTCCGTGCCTGCCCGGATGGGTTTGTTTGTGTGCGCCCTTCCCAGACATCGCCCCGCTGGGGGAATTCCACCTGCCGGCGTGCGGTGGCATTCCCGGGAGCAGTCTCAGTGGATCTCTGCCTGCTGCCCCCGCCTCGGCCCCCAACCCTCCCCCGGCCATGGAATCCATGCACAAACAAAGGCATGTGCACAGGGGTAAACTCCGAAAGAAGGGGAGCGAGCTCAACTTGCACAAAAAGAGGGGAAACGCAGTGGAACCAGTTTAAAATCAGATTAATTTCCTTTGCCCCAGTAGATCCTCGGCTGTGCCAAGGCTGGGGCTCCCGGGCAGCCACATAGGGTTTATTTGTTGAGGGCACAAGGCGTGAACTCCTCCGCCAAAAAAAAAAAACAAACAACAACAACAACAAAAAAAACCCAACCCTCACCTAATTAAACTTCTCATTCTGAAAACAAATAAGGGTTCTCAGAGGAGACAACGCAGTCTCCCTGAGGTTGTTACTGTTGGGCAGATTTTTGCAAGTCATTAGCAGCCTCGGGAAAATGTTGATCAAATGGCTGGAAATGCAGCTTTCCAGTTTTCCACTAAACCGAGCATAGTAAGCCGCTGTGGCATAAGCATCTTCATAATGATGTTTCTGAGTTAACAGGAGGGGCCTGGGGCGTTTTAATTGCCTTAGTTTCTAAATAAATGTAAAGAGATTTGTACACGTCCTGGATGCAAACGACCTCTTGCAGAAAGTCTGCCTGGCTTTCCTTGTGGCTTTTTGCCTGTAAAAGAAGGGAGAAAATCCCATTAAGGCTGGGATTTGAGTGTGGTACTAGCATGCGCCCAAGACTGTAATTAATGCAGACACTTACCACTTCTCGTTTTGAGATGTAACCAGCACCTCTGTAGCTGTGAACCCTTCTCAGCTGCTAACACAGGTTGTTAAATACTCTTCCGTCTTGCTGATTTCTTTCAAGATTTTTTGCCGTTTCACTGGCAAACTACAACTGACATGAAGACACATCAATAGAAATAGGACAATTACAACGGATATATAGAGAGATAGGCAGTCCTTAGGTCAGTATGCAAATTGCTATTTTTAGAAATCACGCATTTTTGCTCTGCATGTGGGATCTCATCTTCCTGCAATTACGGGCATTCTGCTATATAATAGGGTCTACTTCTTTACAAGTTCTTTTGTAACACATTGGCAGCAGTTTCAATTGCACAAATCGATCCAAGCATTGGAAATTTAAAACAGAATTTTTTACCTTTATTGCCTAGTTTAGTTTCTACCTGTTCTCTGCAGGTGTACAGGGAACATTAGTCTCGTCCAAATTCCAGATCACTATTTGCTTGGGGTCATTTTAATTGAGCTGGCTGAAGGTGAAACTCACCCCAATGAATAATAATACCTGCTCTTTTAGAAGAATGACAGAGATGAAAGTAGAATTAATTCAGAGATCCATTCCTATGGTCTAGCCACTAGGCACACATCCTCCAAATTAGATTGGACAGAATGGGAACTCCTTTGAAATTACCAGGCAGCCAATTCAAAACAAACACAAAGGAATGCCTTTCCATAACGTCCATCATTGAACTGGGGAGCTCACTGCCACCACATGATGTGGAGGCCCCCAGTACAAACAGGTTCCAACAGGGCTTAACCAGAGCTGGGAAGTTGGACCAACCACTGCTGCAGTCCCCAGAGGTTTGGCTGCAAGCTCCAGCTCAGCCAGTCCTTCAAGTCTCCCATTTGCCAGGGATGAGACCCTGAGAAGGTGGCGATGAGGTGGATCATCTCCTTGCCAGGTTCCTCTTCCTCCTTCCCTCTCCGTCCACCACTGGCTGCTTTCAGAAATGCAGAAGCTTTGGTCCGACCCTATGCACCTCTCTGTTTCCCTGTTGCAATCCGGGGCGGGTCAAGCCGCGTGGTCCCCAGGCACAGCTGATCACGAGCATAAACAGCCAGTCCAGAGAAGCTGTTTGCACCCTTGCTCTGGAGTCAAGACTGTTCTACACATCTCTCATTTTCTAAGTACTGAGGTGTGCAGAGAAAAGACCATATTCTACTGGAAGGTTCACAGGCAAACCAGAGCATTCAACCCAGAGCTGGCTTTGCAGTGCCTCAGTGACCCTCCAGAGGAATTCAAGGCAGACTGCATTTTGTGTGTGTGTGTGCTTGTTATCTTATCTTTGAAGTCCTTCGGGAGGTCTCCATTTGCCTTCAACTGACCTGAATGCAGTCTGACTGCAAATCTTTGTTTGAGGAAGCAATTGTGTGATTTTTTTTAGCTCCCATATAACAGGTAGATGTACTGCCCAGTTCTGTCTCGTATTCAACACATGGCTTCACGGTGCATAATGTTTTCATTAGCATCACTACCAGAGATGCCAGGTCAGAGTTCAGCCCTCCATCTTCAGTAGGCCCAGCACAGTCAGTGCTCTCAGACCTCTTCTTTCCCTAATCCACCTGCCCCAGGGCTCAGGAGAGAGCCATTTTCCAGCTCTTCCAGGGAAAGCCAGGGGTGTGGGGTTCCCCCAGTTCCTCCTTTAAGGACACTATTTTCCCACTTGCAGTCATTCCCCCTTTTCACTGTACAGCATTGAGCTTCCTGCCAGGGCCTGGGAATGTTCCTGTGGCTCACCAAGGGGCAAGCCATAGATGAACACTTGCAGAGGTGGAGATGACAAGACTAATAACAAAATACTATTATTGTGATATGGGAGACTGACTGCCTGGGTCCCCCACGGTGGCTGCCTGTGCAGCAATGTATCATTCAAACATTTTCCCCATTCATGCAATTCCATAAATGCTCATAGGTATCAGTTTTCCATAAACACTGTGGACGGACTCTGCTAAGTGATTAAGACATCCATTTTCTGCACAGGTGCCTACATCCCAAGGCTGTCAGTGGGGGTGTGCTGACTTTTCCTGTTTGCACCCAGGAGGCTGATTTCAATTTTTGCTCAGACCGCTTCCTGCACTCTGGCTGTGTGAAGGAGGCATGAATTGCAGACAAAGTGTAATGGTTCTCCACAAACAATGGGTAAAATTCACCCTGCCAGGCCTTGCTCCAAAGCTGTGGCCCAATTTAGACAGGAGAATGGTGGGAGCAGCACATCTATAAAGGGCTGTTGTACCGCTGTGCCACGAGAAGCCTTTCCATGCTAACCTGAGAGTCAAAATGGAAAACAATGGTCCAGGAGACAGATCAGGAGGGCACACGGGTCTGAGGTGAGTAAAGAACCCATAGAAATGTAAAATGAGTGAGCTTTCATCCTCTTTATTATCTGTCTTGGTAGCAGGGCTTTTGGACAAGATTTTTTTGGAGATTTTCATGAGCGATGTTGGCACCAACTGACACAAGGCTAATTCCCATCCTCTTGGTTCCTTCTGTGCCTGTGGAAGGCAAGGAAGCATTTCCAAATGCATGAATGGGGCCTGTATCAGACCCTGCAGTGCCAGCTAATCAGCTCCCCCGTGGCTCAGCTCTTTACTTGAACTAGTGCAAATTCTCACCCCGCAAATGGGAAGCACTTCTAACTCAGTACAGGGTAATCTTTTTAACTCAGAGTTTTTAAAATACAAGTGTCCCTTGTGACGTAACTTGACCCATTCACCTGGCTTCAGGTTTGTTAATAACTGAGAACTACTTAGTTGCACCTATTGTGCCACAAAAGACTGATGCCAGCAGGAACATTTCCTATAAGGGACTGGAGTTTATCTATGGATCCTTTACTAACAGAGGAAGAATTATGTGAGTAAAGTTAATCCTAAAACTGTGTCCTAAGTGTGATAGACTTAGGTCTCTCCTTCTCCTGAAGCCCCCCACTTCCCTCAGGCAGCAGCTATATCCCCCTGACCAGTGGTCGTATCCCTCCGTGGAGATGAAGCATTGGAAAAGTGACCTTCAGAGGTGCCACAGGAGGTTTTGTAGTTGGAGAGAAAATCCTTCTCCATGGTCCTGCTCCCTTGGCTGTAGCACAATTACTGCAGCAGTTGGTGTGTGGTTGAAGGGACCTACAGCTGAATGCTAAATTCATTTATTTCTCTGATCGGACTCTGCCTATCTATTTACCAAGCATAACTCTGTGTCTCTCCAGCCTCACATGGGTACTCCCTTGTTTTCTTTTCCCATTGCCAAGAAATAGTAAAATGTTTTGCAACAGCTGACTGGGAGCACCCACATCCCAGGGCAGCTGGAAGACAGAGGATAGAGACTCTTCTAGCAAAAGCCAAGAGCAATAGATCACATTCTCCTTGGGCAGAGCAGGAGTTCAGCCCTAACCTCCCACATCCTGTGTGGATGTCCAGGCCACCTCCTGCTTTGCTTATTGACATGTAATTAAAAAACAAAAAAAATTATTAGAAATACAGGCCACATTTTCACACAGTGTCATATAAGTTGTCCTTGCACAAAATGTGGATTCCTGATTTGAGCAGGAGGGGCATAGGGCACTTAATTCTTACAGTATTAAGACTTCTTCTCCCAAAATGCTTCACTTTTTAAAAAGGCGTGTGTGGTTTTTGTTTATCCTGTAAATTACACTCAATCAAACAGGACCTCTCTAACAGCAAATGTAATCACAGTGGCTTAGGAGAAGCAGCAGAGAGGAAGCACGTGTCTCATTGGAACTGCAAAAGGAATTTCAGTAAATAAAATGGATAATTTGTGCTGAAGTCAGGACATGACACAGGCCTGAAATCAGTCTGGTATTTGCAGGCAACCTGCTGAACCGAAGTGGGACATTTAGCACCACAATTTGTTTTATTAGTGTCATAAAGTGCCCAATCTGAACTGGCAGTCAGGGCTTAGGAGTGGGTTGATATAGGAAAAAATCCATTAACTGATTATGGAGTTTTTCAAACTTTCTGGACTGCTAGCTTTGTTGTGTGCACTCAGCCCGTCTGCAGAGAGAGGCTGTTTGCAGAATGGGCAGGTCTTATAAACCTTCCTCCTCATTAACATGTTTTTCATCTGGCAAGGGCTGTAAAAATGCCAGGTGAATTCAGTCACCAACTACACCCCGTGAGTGTCAAATTCTGAACAACTGCCCCACTGAGGAGTCCTAGGAAACAATTTGCAAGGCCTGCCTATGCTAAAATGTGTTCAAAAGAACGGATGCCAAACTATGAGAAAAAAAAACACACTCAACTTTGTAGCTCAGATCGAGGCAGAATCCAACTAGGGATTTTCTCACCATTTTTCTTCCAGTGGACTTGCCTGTCTTGGCTATTGAATGATGTCTTCCACAAACATGATGCTTTACCTCCACCCCTGCCACAGTCACCCCAACTCAAGGTCACCAGCACCCACTTCTTCCCCCTGCACCCGGGTCTTTTGTAAAAACACCCTCTGTAGGCATTGATTTGGCCTCGTTCTTTGCCTGAACTTCATCCAAGAACAGCACGAGGCGGTGCAGCTCGGGGGGATGTTTTTGGAAAACCTCGTTCATGAAATGTAAATACTTGTAGGTGATTGCATAGATAATATGGTCTCATGAAGGAACCACTTGATGTGTCAGTGTTAATACCTGTGTCCCTTCATTCCCCCAGTGTTTGTACGCACAGTACATATTTTGCTTATAGAATACAGAGCAGGGTTGTAATAGAGATGTCTTCAAGCTACATTTATTTGATCTATTTGTTTTTACATTATTTTTATGCTACTAGCGAATGGGCTGTTTGGGAATCAAAATGCCAAAGCTGAGGTATGAGCAGGATCGCTCATCTCCATCCCCCATCACCCCCGATAAAGAAATCAGACTGGTATTGATTGTGGCAGAGAGGGGAGCAGAGCACACTAAGTATGCAAGTCCATGCCAGTCATTTAACACCTTGGGAAAGGTGATATTTTTGCCTTAACTCCCTGGCAGTTGAGAGCTGTGCTTTGCACTGTGGGACAGCATCATGTCTTTTGGGAAGACACAGCAGGAAATACCTTCCGGTAAACATCATTAACAAGGAGCTTCAGCAAATATTGGTGATTATGCATCACATCACTCAAGGTTGAAGAACGGCAAGGGAAAGATGTGTTTCCTTAACCAGCGTTCCACAGGCATTCAGACCTCTGCAAAGAGGGATCCCGGCAGGCAGGGCTGATCCCAGGGCTGTCAGTTCCTGCACTGTCAGTGTCTCCCTGTGTCCCAAGGGCATTTTTCCCTGGTCCATGACCTCAGCGGGTTTACTGGCAGTGGCCTCAGCAGTCACAGCCCCAGGGAGAGGCTGCCCCAGTGCAGGGGCAGGTTAACCCCCCAGGGCTGCCAAAATGCACATCCCAGGGCTGACTTCTGTCTTGGAGAATCCCACACCAGGGTGAGTACTGATGGCTGGCTTCGACAACCCCCCCAAAAAGCTTGATTTCAGCCAAGACAAATGTGCACCCTGCCACTTGCATGCTTTTGGCCAAACTGCCATCAGGCCTGTCTCCCCCAGGGAGGCCACATCTCTGAGATCCTGGAACCCAAACACCTCTCCCTCTTTCTGTCACAGCTGCTGCTTCCTACAGTATCTCATCTTTTTGTCTTTTGTCCCCCTGGATGAGGTCAGCCAGACTGTGACTCTCTTTCTGCTGAAGCTGAAGACCCATTAGCCCCGTTGTGCAGAGCTTGAGGGATTTGCATTTATCACCATCCCGTGTGTTTAGACCTTGCTGAAAGTGCTCCTTATCTCTCTCCCCCGTTGAGCAAGGGATGTAATAACTTCCAAGCCCTTACCAATACCCAGGATATGAATGCTGCCACCTCCAAACAGCCTGTGACACTGCATCCATCACCTCGTGTCCGTCACACCTCAGCCTTGTGGGAGCTCTGCTCGGACCAGCCTCAGGCAGATACACACGGATTATGTATCTCGGCTTCGAAGCAGACGATTTTATTGCTTTCTTGATGACTATAAAATACATTCTTAGGTCTCAGTGTTCTTTATCTTTCTCTCTTGCTGGGAAGTGTTAACAACAAGGCCTGAGAGTTTAAGAGCAAAAATATTTTTTTATGCACGCAGGTTTGAGGTCAACGTGTGAAAAACCTACCACCAGCTCCCAAAATAAGATGTGAAGGTGTCACCAGTCTGTGATGTACCACTGCCCAAGGAACAAGCTTATTTACACAGGAAAAGATGCATGCCAATTGATTTGTGCATGTACAAATGCAAGTGCCCATGTGTGGACAAACCAGGAGATACCAAACAGACCAGAAATGGAAAGCTGAAATATAAAATGACAATGGCATTTAAAAAATGCAAGTGTTTGGTTTTTATGGTGCATTTATGACAGGCAGTTGATAAGTACCCTTCCTGGGCTACTGTAAAAGCAAAGTGAGAAATGCAGGGAGGAGTAACACCTTTTATTAGACCGGCTGATAACAGCCTGAGAAAAGAGATACATTGGGACACACAAACCCTTGCTCAGGCCAGAGGAGAGGTTTCTGTTCAGATCCAACAAGAAGTCCGTGTACTTGTTAAATTTGTCTGTTTCTCATGCCTTTCAGAGGTTACAGTTGCTGTCAGACCATGGGATTCAGCTGTCAGGTACAGCTGGGATCTGGCAAGGGACCCCACATCCCCAGGGATGCCTGGATGCTGTGCCTCCCTCCCCTCCTGTGCTGCTCATTCCTGCAGCCACCAGCTCCCTGCCAAGGGCCTCTCTGATGCCCAGTCTGAAATCAGGACTGCCTGGAACAACTCCTTCTTGGACAATGTGCATTTGTGTGGTTCAACATGCTCTGCAGGGGTATAGACAGGACATCAATGGTCCCAAACAGACTCCTCAGTGCCTGGTTTCCTCGCCTACACTCTGGAGCTGTCCAGTGGTCCCAGTATGTCCCAGTTACCAGGATGAAAGTCGTCAAGAAGGGTTGGGAGCCTCGAGAGTCTAACATAGTTGGCAGCACTTGCCGTTCCTGCACCAAGGCCAGTCTGCTAAGAAGGGTGAATTTGGAGGATCCTGAACTGGAGGACGGGGTAGAATAGAATAGAATCATTTCGGTTGAAAAAGACGTTTAAGGTCATCAAGTCTGACAGTTAACCCAGCACTGACAACCCCACCCCTAAACCATGTCCCTCAGTGCCACATCCCCAGGTCTTTTAAGTGCCTCCAGGAATGGTGACCCAACCACTTCCCCAGGCAGCCTGTTTCAATGCTTGAAAACCCTGTCCATGAAGAAATTTTCCTGATATCCAAACAAAACTTCCCCTGGAGCAACCTGAGGTCATTTCCTCTCGTCTTCTCATTTGTTACCTGGGAGAAAAGACAGACACACACCTGGCTACACCCTCCTGTCAGGTAATTGTAGAGCTCAATAAGGTTTCCCTTGAGCCTCCTTTACTCCAGGTTAAACAACCTCAGCTCCCTCAGCCAATTCTTGTAGAACTTCTGCTCCAGACCCTTCCCCGATTCCATTACCCTGTTCTGGATGTCTTCCAGCACCTCAATGTCCTTCCTGAACTGAGTGCCCAGAACAGGGCACAGGATTTGAGGTGTGGCCGAGTACAGGGGACAATTCATTCTCTAGCCCTTCTGGCCACACTATTGCTGATACAAGTCAGGATTTTCATGTAGCAGGTGCTTAACCAAGGGGTGTTCAGCTCTTTGGGGTTTCTGACTTACCAACTGGTGCACCTCCTGTGACCTGCGTAGCCTCAAGGTAGGTTTTAAAAGGTCAAGATAAATTGTTTCGACCTTACAGGGCACAGGGGAGAAATTGCTATTTCTATTCTGTGTCACATTTTTATTCCACAGTGGAATGAGGTTTTTTTGCACGTTTCGCTGAAAAGTGGGGATGTCTTGTAAACTCACCATTCCTCGACTGGTTCTTTCCACAGCCCTTCCCCAACAGCAGCTTTGCAGACTCCTCTGGGTACGTTGCCAGATGGAAGGGTTGCTTTCACAGGAAAGAGGTGAGGAGAGGTTGTTCGATTCTCTCCTATATTTGTACCAAAAGAAGCTAAAAAAAGAAATGCCTCCGTACCTTCAGTTGCACTAAATATAACTATCTAGCCGGTTCTATATATACATTTTTAAAAGCATGACATGCGATACTTGCAGAGGGTTGAGCCTGAAAAATAAATTACAATGCCAGAGGGCCAGAGCTGTCAGTCACTCCGTGCAAGGTAAGCCACTGATTGATTTGGTCCTCGAGAATGGCTGACTTTTCTCTTTGTCACCCTCTGAAATAACAAACTTACCGTATTTTTCTGGTTTACAAAAAAAAAAAAAGCTCAATAATAATAATAACTGATATCTGAAAACCCAGGCAATGCTAAGGATGTGGTGTAGAGATTTTGGTTCATCCAGGGTTAAAACCTTCAGCCCGCAGCGCCAGTGATATCAGTCACTAATAGTAACCTTGCGTAGCTGCATGCATTAAGGTGGTATTGGATGATAAGGCAGAGGAGCGAAGCAATCTGTTGGGCTACAGCTGAAAATAGAGTCACTGCTGCACAGGGAAGAGCTCCATCCCCTCCCTGGCTCTTTCTTCGGAGATGAAAATGCAGGGAGTCGTGCCGAGGGAAGGGAAATCTGATTTCCCACTGCTAAGAGACAGGGTGGCACTTGTGAGAAGGATTTCAAGGTCACGGTGGCGATGCTATCAGCGGTGATGGGGGAGCCAGGCAGACAACAGGTGAAGGCTTCACGGAGGTGGTGCTGCGCTGCCGAGGGAGATCATCCGATAGCTGTGGCGAGCTGCCTGCTGGGGGGCACCTTCAGCCCTTGTTTTCCACACAAAAGCACCGGAATCCGGCCATCAAGGTGACACTGAAGGGTAAGAGGTAAAGAAGCCTCGGCTTGCGTGCCTGTAGATAACTGAGGTTCCACAGCCAGCCACCCTCACAGCCACCAGGCCGTCCTGGAGCATCCCCTTCCCCCTCCACTGCCCAGCGTCCTGGTAAACTTTGTCTCGCAGCCGAGAGGGCAGAGTCAATCTGGCAACAAACTCCTGCTTCCTTTAATCACACGTATTCCAAGGCAAATAAATGAAATGGCAAGGAATCGTGAGGCTTGACCAAGGCCAAATGAATTCTCCGTGCAGTCGCAAAACTGCAGCTCTCTCAGTAAACGGCAAGGATTTGAGCACAGGACCCTCCCTACATTTCCACTGATATCCTTTGTTCCAATTATGTTCCACCGACATTTCTAATCTTGGGCAAAGCACTTACGTGCTTGGCACCTCTGTTTACTCTTCTCGTAGAACAAAAAGAAGTCATGAACCACTTCAGAGGCTTAATTAGAATGTCCTAAGTAATATTTATATGGGTCTTGAAGATCCCTGGCTGCGAAGTACTACAAAGGGGACCTCTACGTCAAAGGTCAAATATCCACAAAAGTGGTTCAGGAAGTACAAGGACTGGCTTTTGCAAAGAGGCTCCTGAACGGAGGGCAGCAGTGTGAGCAAAGGTTGCACAACCCAGTCAGGGTACGTTCCAAGGTGATAGTGAGACCTTAACTGAGGTCTTTCTAGAGGGCAATGGAAATTTCTCCCTGTTAAGAACAGGTGCAAGGCATTTGGAATGTCATAAATTTTATCTGGACTACTTTTCCTAAATTATTTGATTTGGATGGAGAATTTAAAAATGCCACTTATCTTGGCAACAAGAACTTTGACCTACCACCTTGTTTTTTCACCTGTCTTTTTTGTCCTCATTTTTTTGCTGTCCAAACTCCAGAGCTGATCTGAACACTTGAAAGCCTGCAGTCAAGAGTTTCTCTGATTATGCCAACACTCATCAATCCCACTGGCAGAAATACTAACAGATGCTTGGTGCTCTTTTGTAATTAGGGAACAAATATATTCTTGCAGTTTAAGTACTGGGGAGGTACGTCGGAGATGGGGATTAAATGTGCTCCAACAAAACCTTCTTGCGGAAACTTCCATAATGCTGAATGTTTCTGTAAATACTTGGACTCTTGAATATCATATGGCTCCTAATCCACACTCGGTGAATTTGCCCCATGACACCTATATTAATATTCTTGGTGGTACTGTCTACCTGACCTGCTCTGTGCCCTGC
>VYZQ01054217.1:27070-51521 GCA_013400655.1 Mystacornis crossleyi | reverse complement strand
TCTGTATGTATTTCAGGTAGAAAGAACTTCTAATAAAAAATTGTCATTAATAAGAAAAAGGAAACTATGTATTTTATAAGCTTTTTAAATCCTGTTTTATGTTGAAAAAATCTGAGACACAATTAATTGAATTTAAAATAAACAACACCCTGCTCTAGGTATCTGCAGTGTAAGCTTAGGTGGGATTCAGGCTTTTAACATTTTGTTTAAAAAGTATGGTAATTTTGCTAAGGCATTACATATCCCCAAGGCATAAATGATCAGCAGAAAAGACTGACTGAAGACCTCATGCTCTGACAGTATAAAAGAAGATTAGATGCCTGGATCACACAGGAGAAATTGTCTGTAACCTCATTGCACACATTGTTCCAGACCCCGGCATGGCCTGATTAGTAACATTTGATTTAAGTGATCTAGTGCAGGTATTTGGTGGCTAAGACAATTTTTGATCTCTCTAAGTTAGAGGAGTAGCAGAATGAACCTGGGGTTAATTCTTGAAGTTAGCTCCATCAGTGCACACAACTCTGAAAGATGGTAAGGCTGTCATGCTGCAAAACTGGAATTTTATTCAGTGTAGATGTTGTGCTTTACTCATCTCTCACCACATTTAAGCTGGGCAATGATGCTTAGTCACTTTGACTGGGCGTGAGTAAATGTGATGCTGGATGCTTTGCTCTTCCTGCATGTGGAGCTGAATATGAAAAACTGGTCTGCCTAATCTTTGTGGTTCTACAGAGACACTGAGAGATTAATAGATATTTATGGACTTACTGAATGAAAGAAAAAGAGATGTATGTGTTAAACATCATGTGCAAATATTTTAGCTGGCCTTTAAAAAAACCAAAGATGGCAGTTCATTTATATAACTCTGAAGGACTTAGTTGGTGTTTCTGGAAATGTGTTGGAGGTCTTAATGTAGGCTCTCTGGGCTCCAGCTCCCTTTCTTTAGGCACATGGGTCATCCACAGCTTCTTGTTGCACCTGGCTGCTCTGTGTCTTCAGTACTGTAATTGAAAAATGGCTCTAGATACCAGTGTCCACGTAACTGAATCAGCTTGGCTTCCTTTTTCCCTGCATCTCAGAAATGGGATTTTTTGACCTGGATCCTGGCTACATCAGCTGTCCTCAAAGTCCTGGCCTCTCAGTCCTGCATCTTCAGCAGCTGGTGGAGGCTGCATGGAGCCTGTCCAGGGTAGGCGTTTGGGTTTCCTTTGCAAGAAAAAAACAGGGCATGTGGTAGGATGAGGGTGTAGGCAGGGAACACACCCACTAGGGTGAGAAGCTGGGATAACGACATCTGGGCCTGAGAACTGGGATGTGTACCTGTCTGGGGGGACTGGATATGGTCTAGACTGTGTCTAGACATGATCTAACAGAAAGTACTAGATTTTTGGCTATGGGAAGCTTGAAAAATTCCCAGGTTGAGCAGGAGTGATGCTGAATTCCTCATGCAGCTGCTTCAGGACAAATTAATAATGGAAAATTCTCAAGTATGGTAGTTTTCACAGCTCTGCTGGTGATCTGGCAGTCTTACCACTACTAGAGGTAGGTAACTTTGAACTGGATTTGTGGACATGAAATGAACTCTTATTATTTGTCACATAGTATATAATTGCTAAGTATATAATTGCTATATATTATTGTTAAGTATGTATTGCTAAGTATATATTGCTATATTATATAATTGCTATATAATTGAATTTGATAAGTAAACTATATAATGAGTGATAGATCTCTGGTACTATCTTTATCAATGACTTGTGATTATAGTGCAATTTGTGAATGAATTGACAGTGAACCTCTCCATCCTTCCAATCCACTCTGGACTGTTCAGTATAATGAAGCTGAGTATTCATTTTTCCCTTTAAAAAGCATCCTAAACAATACTCCAGAAGTATTTTTGCAACTTCATATGTATATGTTTTCACATGTAATGATAGAACAAGGGGTAATGGCTTTAAACAGAAAGAGAGTAGGCTTTGATTAAATATTAGGAAAAAATTATCTGCTGTGGGAGTGATGAGACACAGGCTGCCCAAAGAAATTCTGGATGCCCCATCCCTGAAAGTGTCCAAGGCCAGGCTGGATAGGCTTTGAGCAGTCTGGCCCGTGGAAGGTATCCCTGCCCATAGCAGGGGGTTTGGAACTAGATCAGAGCTCCATCTAGCCCAGCCTAACGCAGCTTTTCTCAGGGGAATTTTTAATTACACTTTCCCTTCTTCCATAAACCTTTGCCAGTTCCAAGAGTGAATTTTCTCTCTGAGGTAGACTGTGATGCAAAATCCCTGACCGCCTCGTCCAGGCAGCAAGTAGAGAAGCTGCCAAGGGCCTCAGCTGTCAGCTCGTAATTATCATTTGTTTAACCTACATGTTACATACACACTTGTTATGGACAGTTTATCCAGGACAGCAGTCCTTTGACCTTCCCAGCTGGGACTGGAAGCAGGGAGGTCAGTGGCAGGGCTGATGCAGGGTGGGAGCTCCCTGCAGAGGTGTGGCTTGCCTTGTGCAGACTTTCTGCAGCAAAATGAGGTAACAGGCTGCTTTTTTGCTGTGTTTCACAGCTACTCACAGACTTTGGAAAAGTTGAACATTAAAAATATTAGAAAATCCAAGCTCAGAGGTATCAATGGATTCTTGGAAATAACTGAAATATTGTATTTTTGGGTTTTTTTGTTTTGTTTTGTTTTGTTTGTTTGTTTGTTTTTTTCATGGAGAGAAGAGTTTTTGGCAGACTGAAATTTTTCTTTAGTGAACATCACCTGTTCTCATAGCATCTAATCCAAGAACCACAGAAAGCAATTGGAAAATGCTACTGCAGTTTTGTCAGGCTTCAGACTGGGCCCTTTACCCGGAGCTGGGAGTTTCTATACACCGCCAATAACTGGGTTTGGTACTGGTAGCACATGCAGAAGGGGTCACAGAAATGAAATCTAACCCTATTTCTGAGTCCAAAAACACTGTGCTACACCAACTGTGGGCAGGGGGTACAGCAAAGGACATCCTTCACAGTAGGGAGAGATAATAGCACTTTCCTACTCGAAAGAGATGCTCTGAGGATGAACAGATGTACATGTCTGTCTGTGAGCAGGGCTGTGAGCATCACTGTCAGTAATGAAAAGCTGAGGTAAAGTGATCAGGACTCCATAGCCCCATCCATGGACACAGGAAGCTCAGCCCTTATGTATTAAATTTGTGGCACACGGACTCCAAAATCAGGTGTTTTCTCTCTCACATTTTTTTCAAAAATGATTGGTTTAATTAAACTTATATTTTTTACACTGGTATCTAATTTCACTAATATCACATGTGATACAGATTTATTCTACAGTCAGCTTTGCAAGACTGTCTGTAGTATAGTAAGTATAATAATCTGCTAGCTTTGTTAATATGTACAATTAAGTACAAACCTTGAGAAATTCCTCTTATTGATGATCAAATGCACTCTTGCCTATACAGGTTGGGGGGTTTTGTTTGGTTGGTTTAATGGTTGTTTTAATTTTTAAATGATATAATATGGCAATTTTTGCTCTTGCTAATTACAGTCTGAAATTGCTGTTGTGATAAAAAAATCCCAATCTAACAAACCCAACTCAATCACCCAAGTGTTTTACCCAGTACCTTATGCACTGGGTTGTCAAGACTGAATCTGTTTCTCTCCCTTGACTGCATTCCTTTGAAAAGGACAAGTCAGCACAAGGTGGTGCTAAATAGCACACCATTAATCTTTTTCTAATATACAGTCCTGAAGGGAGCTTTGGGAAAAGGCAGTTAAAGGATCTTTTTTTAACTGCCTGATAAAAGATTTTTCTTTTTTTAAAATTTTTTAACTTATTTACTTCTGTCTGTCATGACTGGGAGACTTTTCGCAGTAAAGCCTGCCCTCTTTGGCTGTCGAGGATGTCTCCTCTGAGAGGTGTGGGCCCCCAGTCTTTGGATAAATACAGCAATTTCATTTTAAGCTTTCCTTACAGGAAAGTGTAGCCATTATCTACTTATTTTTAAGTGGGTGGTGGTATTTTTCGCCTCTGTTCCACAGCTCTTTGGGTTTTGTGAGTAGTTTCTGAGAAAATCTGTACAGCATGTGTGCTGTGGGCTTAAGTTACAGGGTTCTGTATTTCATTTGGACAAATTGCTAAGGAGAGCTTGAAAATGTAAAATGGGTGGAGAAAACTTGAATGCCTGAGCAGATTCAGGACTGGCAGCTCCAGGGAGGATGGGTGCCCCTTCCCCCAGGAACTGCTCTGTTCTGTGTGCTGCTGCTCTGCCAGAAGTGGGGACAGATGCAGTGTTTGACAGGCTGCTGACCTCTTTGCTTTGCCTGCAAGCAGAAGCACTAACTAGATACTTTAGTTTTTTGGCACCAAATCACCTCTTCTGAGAAAATGCTCCTGAGATGCAAACTGAAAGGGATGGACAACTTTAAAAAATTTTATATTTTAGGAGAAGGAAAACTGGTATTTTAAAAAAAAACCCAAAAAACAATTTGTGTTTTTGCTAGTAAACATAAAGCAGATCAGCTGGAGTCAACTAGCCAGAGTACTGTACTTGCTGATGCCGTGTTTCTTGAAGAATCTTGACTCCATAGATATTTTGCAGCACTTTGCCATTGTATCTGCACCTTAGAAACCTCCTTTCATGTCTTTTGCCCTTTAAAACATGTTTTATAGATTGAAAAGTTCTCTAGGAAAGCCTGGAACATTATTTTTTTTGCAAAACAATAAAAGTTTGAGAGGGGTCCTATTTCTTTCCCATCATTTAAATCCCATTGTCAGAGAGAGCTTCCTAAGGAACCTAGGGGAGCAGTTATTATTCTACACTGGCATCTCTTCACTTTTGCTCTGTGCATGATTTGAAGGGCCCTCCTGCTTATCACAGAACTGACATAGAGCACCAAGTTCGATGTGGTGTGAAAACCTGTCCTTCGTGGAGTTACCTGAGATGTCTGATCATGTATGACATATCACATTGACTTGACCTTAGGATAAGACTGGACATTAGGAAGCATCCCTTTATAGGCAGAGGGGTCCGAGACTGGAACAGGCTTCCTAGAGAGGTGGTTGATGCCCCAAGCCTGTCACTGTTTAAGAGGAATTTGGACAATGCCCTTAACTACACGCTTTAACTTGTGGTCAGACAGCTGGAGAGGATGATTGTTGTAGGTCCCTCCCAACTGAAATACTCCATTCCATTCCATTCCATTCTATATAATGAATAGCTAACTTCCTCTCTTAATTTGTTTGGACTGGAGTTGAACTAATGAGTTGGAGGAGGTTGGCTTTATTCTCTTTTTTATATAGACATATATTAGTTAATATATACTAATATAATAATATTTCCAGAATTGAGGTTTGAAATCCAGACTGAGTATCTCTCTAGTTCTTATAACCTAATTTTGCACCAGTGACACCAGATCTCTAAAACACATTTGTAACTGTAGTAACCCATTTTCTGTTGGAAGCAAAGTGCAAATCAAGACTTGTTCTTCCTGCATGCCATTGACACTCAATTTCATTAAGACACATTCATTTGACTGAGAATTAATGCTTTTTCTATTGACTATTTACTGGGCTTGCCAATGCTGTTGTATGTTAGTATTCTAAATCACATTTTGTAACTATTCATAGGTGTTTTCATCAGAAGATGAGTCTGGACAACTCATCAGGATCTGAAACACCGAAATTTATGGTGAAGTTCTTTAGGTGATTGTGGTCTGAGCAGTTGGAACAAAATTTGGCAGGCATCAAGAGATCAGACATGTTTATATAGTGGGAACATTGCATTAGTTTTGGATAAGTACCTGGACTTCAGAATGTAGTTCAGCAGCTGTCTGGAGTAAGCAAGACATTCCTTCTTCAGATAGGTTATCCCACAAGTTTTTGCTGGATAGATGGATCAGAAGGCTGCTCTGATATGGCAGTCGCTGCTTTGTATGTTTTAAGCATCAACTGTAGAACAGACCTGGAAACACAAAGTGGCATTTCCAAGGGTGTGCTCTGATACTCCTCATCTGTGTTTTTAGTTTCAGCTGGGAGTCTGAATGGCAGCACACATGGAAGCTGAGAGTGATCTTTTCATTACCAAAGGAAGTTATTTGAAAATAAAGGGGGGTGGGGGGTGGGGGTGGTTTTTGTTGTTGTTGTTTGTNTGTTGTTTGTTTTGGTGGGGTGGGGTTTTTTTTTTTTTTTTTTTTTTTTTTTTTTTTTTTTTTTTGTGAAGAACTTGAATTCATATACCAATAATCTTCCTTTTTCAGATATGATCTGTCCAGTTTTTCATATGTGAGTCTGTGGATTCTGTAGCTTTTCAAATCCTGGTCTGGAGACTTTCTATTTGTCCTCCATCCTCAGTAAAATAAATAAGTTTATTATTAGTTATTTAGTTAGTTTATTTATCACCCATTTTGATCATTAGCAGTAAATTACTTTCTTGTTCACCTAAGTCTCAGGTAGGCAAGGAGATCTACTTTGAGTCCATTCAGCACCAAATAACTAACTTGGTGTAGAAAGTAGGTGCATTTCCATTCAGGAAGGCAAGAGGGAACACACGAGGGACCAGCCCAGTTCCTTGGTTAGAGGCCGTGTTTCTAGGAGCTATTTCATAAGGCAGCTTTGCAGTTACTGAAAGCAACTAAAAAGACAAAACAAATCAAAACCCCAGAAAACTAACAGCTTTATAGATAATGATTCTCCAGCTATCATGAGAGGCTCAACCGAGAAAAAGCAGATGGTGAAGTAGAAATCAAAGTATTTGCTAATCTCATTGCTTCTGTCAATACTATTGCACTGCTACTTGCTTGTGCCAGTGGGAAAGAGAAGTTTATATTGCTGAACACCACAGCAGGGTGAAAAGCTTCAAAGTGCTCTCTATACATTGAGAATGAGTGTACTTTTTTTCCTAACCTGGTTCTTCAAAATGACTAGTGAGAGATTTTGCTTGATGTTGTAACTATTCTCATCCAGCATAGCTGAGTCCTCAGTCTCTTTCCTCTGCTATGTGTCTTGTAATTATAGGTCTGCATACAGACGTGTGAGCCTTTGGCATCTACATTGTCCCAAGTGATTAAAGTGCTGAAAGAGGAGACATTTTCCTCATTTTGTAATAACACTGCCTTCAATGAGTGCTATAAATCAGTTGGTCATTATGCTGATTTTTCCTTTGGCCTTTTGGTGTTGTCCCTCCTGCAGTCTGGAATGAATGCTTCTATGAAGCACGGTTTGTTTCTGGGAAAATCATGCTGGCATTTGCAGCTTGAGCTCCTCTGGAGGTTACAGCCTATTCATGTACAGAGAGGCCTAGAGCTTCCCTTGCTGGAAAACTGTCAATACTCTCTGGAGTGTTAGTAGCTTAAGTTACAAGTGACTGCATCCTTCAGGCTTCCAGCCTCTTATTCCACTAGGGTATAAGAATTTGACATTTTGATTGTTTGTTTAAGGAAAGCATTCTCTTACCTATAGCTCAGTTGTTCTGATATTAAAAAAAAAAAAAAAAAGAAAAGAAAATATATATTTTGGAAACCAGAGATCTTGACTATATAGGAACATTGTTTTCCATCCAACAGTGTGATGCCAAGCAATTAGAAAGAAGAATAGCACTGGCCTTCACACTGTGTTACAGTGAGCAAAATATGACCAAATATTAGACATAAATCCTGGCCATAATCTTTGATTCAGATCCCAGTTTGAACAACTTCCACTATTAGAGGTGCTTATGGCCTTACAGCTGAATCTTGGGTTCAGTCTAGGGTAAAGGGATGGGTCATTTTTTTGTATGGTTTGCAAATGGGCTTTGGTTTGGGCCCCTTTCCTCAAGATGGACATGGCCCTTTGCATATGATTGTATATTCTGGCATACTGCTGCTCTGCAGCGTGCTTTGGTGTCCATCAGATTTTGGGAAGCTCTTCTGGGTGGCTGCAAGGCTCAGTTCTGTCTGAGCAGCGCTGCAGACACTGCTCTGCTGAGTGCTCCACTCCCAGACCTAAGGGGAGAAATGGGCTGAGCTCCTGCAGACTGAACTCATGACGGCTGGTGCAGCTCTGTGTTGTAGACCCCTCACTGGAGTCTCCAGGGTCAGCTGACAGCAAGAGAAACCCTTGGAAGCCTGAGGTCTTCAGGAGCCACGGGGGCAGGTGTGGTGCAATGAGCAACAGTATGTAATGCACGTGCAAGGGGCCTCTGCAAAATACCTGAGAACACCCGAGATAAGCAGGAACCCTGTATTTATCTCTGAGCTGGAAAGAGTTGCTCATTCAGTTCGGTATCCAGTCCTAGCAGAGCCAACATCCGAGAAAGATATATGCAAGGTCAGACAGATAGCTAACCTGCCTTTCAGAAGGTTCTTCCTCCTCCTGGCTGTTTCATTAGTTTGTGAGCTAAGGTAAGAATAATATATATCTTTAACCTTTTCAAGAAGAGCTTTGGGTGTTCTTATTATCTGTATGAATGTCTAATTCTACTTTTATTGCTGGCCAATGCTTGAATGCATCACATAGCAATGACTCACACAGCGCAATGCTATGTCATGTAAAAGGCACCTCTGTAAAACCTATTTCTTTTCAGTTTCACTGCTTGTGGCTTTTCTTCTTATGTTTATGGAAGACTTGTTTGCATGACACTTCTTTCTAAACTTATCTGTCAGAAAGAGACTAGTTTCACACAAAGGTCCAGATTCTCATTCTACAACCATGCAGTTTAGAAGCACTAACATTACATGAGAAATGGCACATGGTCTACAAAAATGTGCATTATGGATTTCTGTTACAGCTACAGGAAGAAGAAAAAAGACACAGGGAGTTGCAACAAGTCCCTTTAACTGATGCATATTCTGTTGATTTGGGACACTGATTTTTTTTTCACAAGAACAGTTTAGCAAGACAGTAGTTTCTATTTTTCATCAAAGGAATAGCTTTTCTCTGTTTTGGGGTTTTTTTTAATACAAAATATTTCTCTCATTCTTTTAGAAAGATTGCATTCTTCAAATTCCTCAAAAATCCCTTCAAATTAATCTGCTTCTGTCTGGTAGCATTCATCTTCACAGGAGTTTCAGCTTTATTGGTTGGAAAAGAGGCTGGTATATACATAGAAGCCTACTCAATTCCTGAACTCAGCAAAAAGTTTCTTCATTGATGATAGCAGATTCTGAACTTGATTTGTCTTGTCTGACAGACTTTTCAGAATGGAAGAAAAACCATTAATAAGTTTTTCAAGAGTTTGTTAAAATTTTATATAAGACTAATTTAGTTGGCAACAAGATGTATCAGTGAAAATGTCCCTGAGGTAAGGTCACAAAAGGACTCACAAGTCTAACACAGTAGATTTAAGTAACAAGTTATATTGACAGATACAGTTCCTAGCAGATTAAATACCACGGAAAATTGGGAAGGTGCTTCCAAAATTTTAGTGGTATTTTGAACTTCTGTAGTTAATTTATTATTCAATTAATATACTTCAGTGTAACTCATCTGATTTAGACCAGCTGGAGATGGAGTCCACCATATGTTGTTGGGGAAAAGCAGGAATGCACGTGAGAGAATCCAGCAAAAGTTTTCAAGTTATTCTTGTTGCAAGTGTGAGCAAATGTCTGTGCCTGAAGAAAGTAAGCAAATTACATTCATCTATGGCACATACGTATTTAATGTGCACTTAATAACTATGTATTTAATGCATGACGTTCACCTTGTACAAACCCAAAAACAATGTGAAGGATTTCTGTTGACCTTAAAAGCGACCTGCCGGCTTTTCTGCTTACAGTGCCTTTGAGTAATTTTGAACTGTTTTCTGTCAGTACAAGAGCAATTGACTGAAGGATATAATTATGCTGGAACACTGTGAAATGAGGAAAAAAAAGGCACACCAATACTGTCAAAACTCAGAAGTTTTCCGTAGCTGTTGAATGAGTGTGAATTTAGTTCACTGAGTTTAAACTAAAGGCTGGGTGAGTTTCCTGCTGACAGGGTTTGAAGGGCATTACGGTGCATTTCCACCTCACGCTTTACTAATGGGAACCATTATGAATTCAGATGGAATCATAATGGAAACCATATGCTTTCAAGTCACTCTAAATCTTGAATTTCGTCTTCAGGAAGTATATCACCTATTATTTCTTCTCAGTATTGTACTATATAGCAGTATTAATACTTGCTCCAATACTATGAAAGTACAGACAGGTCCCCATATGTAGTGGGCTGTTTCTTTTCTATCCTCCAACAGCCTCCTCTTTCCATGCCTCAGGAGCCCTAATTATGCAATTTTCTTTTCTTACATTTTCATCTTCTCCGATGAGCATTGATTCCTACAACAATATCCTCCCAAATTCTTTCCCATCATAGTATGGTCTTCACTGCTGAATGCCACTACTGCCCCTCAGCTATTCAGCAAGCTTCCATACCAGGTGGATGGAGGAAGGAGTTGCTAGGAAAGGGATAGGTTTGTGCTATAAGCTGAATATAGAACTGCAATAGTCTGTTGAATCAGAGCCAAGGAACATCTTTTCTGTGCATCACACAAACCCCCCATTTTTCAGTGTGCCATGACAAACTCAAGACTGCAATATAAAAACCAAGAAGTCATAAAAATGGCTTGAATGGGTCTCAAGGACAAAACAGCCAAAGGCATTTAAAAAGGAAAGGATTTATAGACAATTGAATTTAAGGTGTGAATGAGTGAGTTGCCCAATAATGAGTTTTATGTAAATATCAAAACTATTAAGAGAAACTAAATGGCTTTACTTGTAAATCCTTGCTTCTTTTCTTGTTTAAAATAATAATAATACTCCTGGTAGCAGTGAAATAATTTAACTCCACTATATGAAATGTAATGTGGTTTATGATTTATTCTTCTGGCTGCTTTCTATAGACAGCTTTGCCTAAATTCTCTAGAGCTGAAGGCAGTTGATAGTGGCATGAAGCCATAGAACATTAGTTAATGTAGCAAAACAGAAATGCAGGAGTTATTTTAAGTCCTGGAGATCTTGGAGAAAAAGGAAAGTAGATGAAGAGAAAAGCTGAAATAGCCACTATAATAACTTGATAAGCCTAATGCAAAATTAATGTGTGGATTGGCCTGACCAACAGCAGGAAGGGAAGCTCTGTAAGTCTGGCCACACATACAACTGTGATTAGCACTGTGTGATTATGTGTACATTAAGGGGTTTCAGGAAGAGTTGGTAAGTTGAAACTGATTGTGCCAGTCCTCCTGGCACAGATCACCTCATCAGCCATGAAAATGCCAGGGAAAGACCTCCTATATTTTCCCTAGTCTCACATCTTTTTTTTGGTATTTCAAAATCAGTTGATAATAGACGGCTCTCATAATTATCATCTTTTCCTGATATTTCCTGGAATATCCCTCCCTCTTATAGATTTTGGCTCTTGTCATAACTCCTACCATCTCTTTTCTCCCACCACAGGGAGAAGTGAGGTTTCACCCCTTTATCCCCTGGACTTATTTAAAAACAGACTGCCTCTGCAAACATCTGGCTGTGTTTCAGCCTGCTGTTTATCAAACTTACATCCTATTAGGCAAATACAGAATTATGAGTAAGCCATACCAAAAAATAAGGAAAATAATAATTCATATAGAGTGAAAAAAGAAACAAGTGAAAACGTATTTCTTTGGACACTCATAATTTTTCCTTGAAAAATCATTATAGATGAGTATGTTTGGCTTTATATTCATGCCCTTGTGCTCAGTGTAGGTTTGATTTAGGGAAAGAAGTGAAGGGGAAAGGACAACACAGGCCTCTTTCACCTCTGTTGTTCTGATGATCTCAGTTTCGGTGATTGAGTAATTCCTAATTTGTACAGACAGCAGATGTAGGCTCTGGGATTCTCTGGTTTATCAGTTTCCAAGAACTGGCTTAAGAAAGCTTTTTAAAAGTTCAAAGAGTAATGTTTTGAAACTATCTCTGGGATACATTGTATTCTAAAGCAAATAATTTCAATGTCCTTTGGGGTTTGGTGCTCAGTTCTGTTTCATTCTGGATGAATTACAGTGTAGGAAGGTGAAAAAGGAAGGTGTTAGTATTTAATTCTACTGCTATTTAAAGAAATGGTTCCCAAGGGATCAAAGTTTCTTTTCATGCTGTACTGCACACTAGTTAAAAGACAATCCTCCCTTGTTGTTGACTCTGTCTATGATTATGGATGCATTATGGACACTCATACTGCAAATGCTGCTGTCTCTGAAAGTTCTGCTGTGAACACTGTATGGGCTCGTAGGTGTTTACATACTTTCAGAGCAGTACAGCATCTATCCTGCTTCTTGGTTATGACAGCTGGTTCCAATTTTTGCAGTGTGTTCACTGTTTTCAATGAACAGTACATTGCTTTAACTAGGTACATCATGTCTCCAGATTGCTGATGACCTGCCAGACTGTGAGATACATTCACTGCTCAGAATTTCTTCCATGGGTAGTAATTTTTCATTAGTTGCTCTGAAATTTGGGGAGAATAGATGAGGATATCTTTGTAGGTGAATTTTGGTCATTTTTGAGGTGATTTTAACTTTGCTCTTCCTTTTCACATTGCAGATTTTATTAAATGAAGGCATGATGAATGCAAAGATTATTTGGTAGTGTAAAAGGTCTATCTAGTCTTCACTTCCAGGGTGTTTTTTTTTGTTTGTTTGTTTTGGTTTTGGGGTTTTTTTGTTTGTTTGTTTTTGGGTTTGGTTTGGTTTGGTTTAGTTTCCCTCTCTGTCACTAAGAGTCATATCTGTTATGTTGAAGAATATTCCTGCTGTCCATTGAACCACGTCAGACCTGTAATTAAAGTGTGGTCTCTGCAGCTTCCTTTGGCTGAAATCAGACCTAGAACTAGATGCAACTTCTCTGTAGCATCCTTCCAGTTAGAGCACGAACAGCACGTGTCGTTGCTGGATGCTGCGCAGTGGCAAACAGAGCACAGTTCACACCCTCACTCATCTCTTGGATGACCTTGCAGCTCTTACTGGGGAATGTATTCAAGTTTCTTACCATCACATGGAAAGCTGGAGGGAGAACAGGAAGAGAAGCATTTGCTTCTCTCCTGTTAGAGCACTGGCTCTAGGGTTAGGCATGGCTAGAGAGCTTGAGTGCTTACTAGCACTTCCAAATGTTTAATTTCCAAGTCTTACAGTGTCCTGGTTTGGACAGGTGTCTGCTAAGGAAGGCAGGAGTCCCCCTCCCACCCCGGAATGAAAAAAAATGTAACCTCCTTCCTCCCGAACTATTATAATTTTGGAAATGAGGGGCTTTCAGGCAAATATATCAGAAATAGGAATAACAGGTCTTTACTTATATATATTATATATATGTATAACAAGGCAAAGCAAAAAAAACAACAATAACTGAGGCAGTAACAAGTAATAGGAATCAGACCGCAGTGACGGCTGCTGGGGCTGTCAGGCACTCTCCCTTTTGCTGCAGCGACGGCCAGAGCTGGCAGCGGTGCTCCGGAGCGAGGTCGGGGAGCACGGTGGCGGGGGGGAAAGCTTAAACTTGCCCAAGCCGGGAAGGGATGGGAGGAAATTTCAGCAGCCCCTGGGCAGCCGGTCCTGGTGCTTTAGCAGGATTCCCTGGGAGCAGTAGGCTGGAAACGGCAAGGATGGATGCAGAAAAGTATCCCGGGTGGCAGGCGAGATGCACAGAACTCCGAGGCCGCAGCCGGAGACTCCGGGACCCCTCGGCAGGCAAGGGGTGGTGCCCGCAGTGCTGTGTCTCAGCGAAAGCTCCAAAAGCAGCGGTGAAGAGATGGCAGAAGTAGGGCCGGGCAGAAGGACAAAGACAGCAGAAAAACACGGCCTCGTAGCGAGATGAACTCTCTCCGCGGCCGCTGCAAGTCTTCACTCCCTCCAAACGCCAGGAGAGCAATGAATCTCAAGCACTCTACCCCACCTCTTTTTTTCCAGTTCTAAATCTCCAGATGTCTCTGCTCCCCCACCTGAGAAGACGCCACCAAGACCAAAAAAAAGGACAATTGGGCCCCTCCCTTGTGGCTGGCTAGGTCCTTTGTTTTTCTTAAGTACCCCAGCAATCGCCCCTTAACATGGGGAAAAAATTCCTTTGAGAGGAGAAAAGAACACATGCACACACAAAAAGAAAACCTTCTCAACCCCCAACATACAGCTAATGGCCCGAGCATGTCCCATCCTTTGCGGCTTATGGAAGAATACATTGAATAAATGTTCTGTAATAATCTGGGAAATGGGAAGAGGGAAAAGAAGTATCCAGAGAAAACAGCCACTTTGTTATCCCAATCAGTGTGTGATTAGACTGATTGCTAGCTTTAATGTTGCCCTAGTAATGTTTGGGGTGAACATTTATTACTTCCCATCAGTTAATGATCATGCCATCATTTACTGATCATGCCATCATTTACTGATCACATCCAAGAGCCTGTTAGCATAGGCCTCCTCACCTGGGGAAGTAATAACTCCATCTATGCTGTTTCCTTGAATTCCAGAAGGTGGAAAGTCCAAGTATCACCACTTGTAGTGGTTAATTTAGCCTTCAATTTTATAACAATTTTAAATCACAGAACACTGAGGAGAGCTATTTTAGCCCCTCATAAGTCAGTAAAGTGTGAAGCTCTGTGGCATAGGGCATGTCCTGTCTTGGGTCCTTGAAATCTGAGGTTTCAACAGCTTTTGCATTCAAATTTGTTTTCTTTACAAGTTTAGGGTCGTCTCAAGTTGTTCCCTTTTCAGTCAAGGACTCGGGCAGAATGACACTGTTCCTGTTTCTTTATAAGAATCTCAAGACAACACAAATTTTATTTTAAGTCTTAAGAGTTCCTCACACAGCCATATTTTTCTCTGCTTCACTGCATTCAAAGACTATAGAGATGTGTTAATTAAAAGTTTTTCTGATGAGAAACAGCCTAACTTTTCTTAAAAGAATTCTGCCAACTGTCTTGTACAATATATTGGCTTTAATTCACAATCAGCTGAAAAATAGACTGTACTTTTAATGATAATTTATTAGATTTATCAGTTTCAACTTAACATTTTGTACGGTGAGAATATGTATGCTTTTGATGCATTTATTTCACAGACCAGTCACATCACTCTCATATCTTGCACACGATTTCAGATCCTCATCTGAGCAATGCTGCTTCAAACATTGGTTTCCAATCCACAGAATGTGGGCGATGAGCCCAGCATTACTCATGGTACATTAATTCCTATAGGTTTTTATTTCTTTAACATGACATGAGATCAGAGTGGCATGTGTCCTCTGAAATCTGCGCAGAGGCTCTTAGTCATACTTTTATATACTCTCATAGTTTACATATACTTTCCTATCTACTCTGGAATATTGATTATATTTTCCAGGGAAACTTTTTAACTGCTCAGATACAGTCTGAAGAAAGAATATACCGTAAAGGGTATTCTGCGCAAAAAGATCACTGTATTTTTATGGGTATCTCACATCACCGCTTTGATTCATCAAGCATGGAAAAATTTCTTATCAATAAAATATAAAAATTCAAATATTAAAATAGTTATTGCTGTAGTTGAAAACATTTGGAAAAAATGTATATTTCTTTATATATATATTCTAAAGTTTATGATCTATACTATAGGATAGATTTTATAAATTTATTTCCTACAGTGATCATGGGTGAATACAAACCCTGTGGTGTCATTTGCTTGGCTGTGGTTTCTGGAGAAATTATCTTATTTAACTCTTCTTTTAGTGCTTGCTTTTCCTCTTGTCAGTATATGGGACTACTGGACTATTTTATGCTGTATGTTAGAGCTTCCAAACTCAGAAGAGGTGTCAAGCTCTTGCTTAAATATGTTGGCTTCAGACCTAGTACTGCCTTTAGACAACAAAAAAAGCCAAACATGTTTTTAGCAGTTTAGTAATAATGTTAGGCATTTTATTTATTCTAGTTTGCTATTTGCTCCCTCACATAGCTCCCGTATTTCTTTCGCAAGGGGAGATGGATATTTTAAGTCCCAAGTTTTACTTCTCTGCCTTCTCCTGCTTTTGTCCTGGCAGCTATCTATATCTATCTATCTATCTATCTATCTATCTATCTATCTATCTATCTATCTATCTATCTATATCTACATCTACATCTACATCTACATCTGTATCTATTTTATATCTATCTGTATATCTATATCTATATCAACTGTGACTTTTTTTTTGGCTCTAGGAAAGAAAGATTTTCCAATTCTTTCTTGTATTTCTGCTGTCATCTTTGTCCATGTTACTCTCATCATGATGACATTGTCAGGTTCCTGCAAGCAGTATAATCAGTTGTTATTATTCCTTTTATTTTCACAGAGGCTGGTTTCTGCTATTTGTCGCAGCATGCAGGGGTTTTTTGAGTCTGTTGTTTTTTCTGGACTCTAATTCTGAGCTCTGTGTATTTTTCTGCCTCAAGTCTCTTTCCTTTCAGCATGCTGGATTATTTGTCACGTACCCATAAAGTAGTCCACCATAAAACACCTTCCATTAGCAGTAGAGGAGATTGAGAGGGGACCTCATAAATATCTGTAAGTATCTGAAGGGAGGGTGCCAAGAGGATGGAGCCAGGCTCTTCCTGGTGGTGCCAAGCAGTGGGGCAAGAGGTAATGGGCAGAAACTGATGCACAGAAGGTTTCACCTGAATGTGAGGAAGAACTTCTTTACTGTGTGGGTGACCATGCACTGGAACAGATTGTCCAGAGAGGTTGTGGAGTCTCCTTCACTGGGGATATTCAACAACTGTCTGGGTGCAATCCTGTGCCATGTGCTCTAGGATGACCCTGCTTGACCAGGGAGGTTGGGCCAGATGCCCCACTGTGGTCCCTTCCAACCTTACCCATTCTGTGAGTCTGTGATTGATTCTGTGATTCTGTGTCTGCCTTAGGTTAGCATCTCTAATTTGCTGCCTAGTTATCAGGTAGAGGCTTTCCTTTCCCTGTAATTATTTGCATAGATGGCAAGTCTCCCGACTGGGCAGTGAGACGTGTTCAGTATTCATTTTTAGTGAGAGAATTAATTTTTTTGTTTTACCTCTAGAGCCATAGGCCATTTCCAAATCCCAGGCAGCCTGGCAGAGACAGGATAAAGTCAGGTCTGCCTTTTGACTGTCTCTCTGACCCCACAACACAACAACATCCAAGTGCCACAGCAGTGCCGGTCGGCTGGCTTTAGCCAGACCGCCTTACATGTACAGTTTGACTGGTTACACCAGGAAAACAGCAAACACAACATGTTTCTGGTTGTAGGACTGTTTACAGTTTTTTTCCATAGTCCAATTTAGGCTTTTTTGACTGTTTCAGGTATTTGCTAGCAACAGGGTATGTGGTATGTGAAGTCTTTCTGGAACGGATTCTGATGAAGCTTGGCTCTTCCTTCCTCCTGACCTCCTTTTGACTTTTTCAGCGATGATGAATGAGGCAAGGTCTGAAAATGGTGATCCAGGCACAGACTTTTCTTGTGTTGCTGCCAGAGGATGTTTTCAAAAGGAGTACCAAACACACCATCCTTTAGGAGTTCCCTTCTTGCTCTCCTTTTCACTTCTTTATTTTTATTCAAATGTAACAGCATAAAAGACTACCGTATGTCAGAGCTTGCCTCATTTCTTGCCAGCATTCAGGACAGATTATGATAAATAATAAAGAAATAAGAGAATTTCTTAGAAATCTAGAATAAATCTGCTCTGTGCTGTTGTGTCGTGATGTGTGTAACCTGTCTGTTACACACCTCTTAAAGGGTTCAGGAGATTAATGTTCTAAAATAGTTCTACCCAGAAATAAAATTGTCATTATATCCTGTTGGCTACAAAGTGAGACTAAAAAGTCCTCTGAGCTTTCCCTCAGCTCATGGAAATAAAGTGTTACCAAAGACAGAGAGAGAAAAAAGTGTTTCTTTGGGTTATGTGCTCATCATCAAAAGGGGAAGGAGACAGGGACTCCAAATAAAGCCTTGCAGGTTTTGTAATCATCTTCCTGACCCTTCAACTAGAGGCACTTAACATCTGCTGGGATGGGTGGCTATAAAACCAGGAAGAAATTAGTGAAAAAAATTTTTACCATTGTCCTACCTTATTCTCAGGAGGACTTTCTGATGTTTTGGAGAGCTCTGTACAGCTTCCAGTAGCACTTGAAATTATGTCAGAGCCAATAAAGTCTTATGGTTTCAGCTAAACCCCACATTTTTGAATGAAAAACTGAATTCAGTGATTATTTCCATCTGTACCTGGTAAAGCTTCTGGCATGATGGTGAGGTGGGCAGAAAGAGGCAGCATTTGCTTGAGCTGCCACAACCTAAACCTGTTCTTCTGAGCTGCTTGAGGCCTTAGGCTCCTCTCTCTTCTCTGCATTCATAGTTCATGAGGTAGTTACACCTGAACTGCATCCCTACTTCTTCCTGCTCCTCCTTTCCAACAGGACAGTGGGACAGAGCCAGAACTGATCCTGAAATGATGTGAAAGTGTTCCATACATGGATGAGAAATGGACAAGGAAAAAGTCTTCTTTCTTACATATTGAAGATAAGAGTCTTTCAAGATGTGGCCATGGAAAAAGTCAAGGCAGTCCAAGAGAATGTGAATTTGTGGGTGGTAAGAAAAAATCGAATGATACATTCTGCCTAACTTGAGTTACAAGCTTGTGCTCACATTCTAGCCCTTAGCAAAGCTGTCAGAAGCAGCTACAATGAGTATTTATTGATGTAGAGAGGTAGATAATGTTGAAAACCTTCAGAAGAAGATCTCATCCCTCTGACACATCTGCCTTACATGATGTGTCCCTGAAAGCCTGTAAGAACATCCATCCGTCCATCTATCTATCTGTCTATCTATCTATCTATCTATCTATCTATCTATCTATCTATCTATCTATCTAATCTATATCTGTGAACCCTAAGGACTCTGTTGTGCTTTGCCCTATTTGTCTTCTGCAACGTAGGTGAGCACAGGATGTCTCTGATGATGCTGATGGGAAGAGCTTTGCACATCAAGGAGTCAGAGTTCCGTGGAACACTGGGTACCTGTGTAGGTGCAGGACTGTGCTGTGCTGCACTTGCAGTGTTGTCTTCAGGCTTATGCCGTGCTGTGCATCCCCCTTGGCACTGGGTAGAGAAAGCCTGGTGATGGTGATGGTGATGCAAGAACCTGCAAGGCAGCTGCACTCAGGACCAGCATGTCATTGCCTTTATCTAAAAGTGCACCAACAACTTTTCTGCAGACGTCTCTGTTTGGCAGCCAGAAAGATGTGTACAGTTATATTCTTATAAATAAAACCTGTAATAGCTTGAATGACCCAAGTGGAGTGAATTGTCCCCAGACAGGGTCTGCTGCATGCAGATTGGAACCTGTTTCATCCTGCACAACTCTGGGTTCCCAGTGCCTAAAGGGACATGAGATTATCTGTGGTATACTTCCTTTCTTTATAGTTAGCTCTAGCTAAACATACTATTTAAAATGATACTTCACAGAGTCTGAGTAACTTTCTTACCAGGATAATAGTGGACCAGCAGCTCCTGGTGTAAGAACAGTGCCCCTTAGGAACATAAAATAACTGATGCTTACAACAATGGACTGTGTCTGATGAATAAAGATTAATCCAAATTTCACCTTCCCTTTCATAGAAAACATTTTTTTGTGATTCAGACAGAGCACTGCAACACAGAGTCTTTAATCTATTATAATCAGCAAGGTTAAAAATTTTTGATCAGTGGACTCACTTTTGCTATAAAGTTCAGAGAAGGTAGATCAGCTCCTGATTCAGAAAAAACCAGTCAGAAGATTGTTTTTCTGGTTCGTTGCTGTGCCTCCTTAGTTGCATGACAACATAGCTGTAAGTCACAGTTTCTCTCCCACAGGCATTTTCTGCTCACAAAGGGCACTCAGCAGTTTGCTGTTAACGCTGATGTCCTGAGCATTTCTACTTAAATAACAAAATTACTGGGAGAGTTAGGGGAGGAAATTCAGTAGCTTGTTTCCACAGCTGTGATTCAAAACCTCAAAGACATTCATACCCAATGAAGGAAGCTGCCGCAGACCAGCACTCCTCTCGTATCCTGTCTGCCTTCTATCACCTCATAAGTTTTATTGGTTTTTCAGTCAGAGGTCAGCTGTATCCCTCTCCCATTGGTACACCTATGGAGGGAAACACTTGGTGAATTTTCCCAACAATGTGAGATTTCAGCTTGTGTTACGCAAGTTGTATAACTCTTTTGAAAGTCTCAGTTTTAGTCTGCTTATTTTATTTCTCATATTTCCTCTTTGTCAGGACTATTCCTCTGTGGGCAGCTACTGGATATTTTTCTTTATAAATCTGATCCTATGTAATAGGTGGGGTGTATTTTCTCTTTTAAAGTATCTGCAACTGGTGTATTGCTGCTCTATATGGCTGTTATTGTATTTCAACAAACTAGGGAAATGAGCCTGAAAAAAAGGTGCTCTTATCTGTAAATAGTACTTAGGGGTATGTTTGTCTTAAGCACATGACTATTCCTATTGAAGCTGTCTATGCATGTAAGTGCTTTATCAGGTCCTTGTAGCAACAGTACAATTTCTTTGGTATTGGGGCAAATGAGTACTAATGAAAAATTGTGCTGAATTCTTAATTTTTACCATCCCCTAAAGGATGGAAATAAGTTTCTCAATTCTGGAAGCATACTTCCAAGGAGATGTTAGCTAAATTATTAATATTTTTGGAGGCTGGAAGTCAGTTTTAAAGTATTGGTGACAAGTGGGAGTGAAACCTTTAATAGTTCTTCCAGATTTGTCATGCTATGAGTAATCTCCAATTTCACGGAGTAAGAAAGAAAGATTTCCTTAGAAGTTACAGTTGCTCAGAGGATGTTTTCTTTTGACCTATTATAACTAGTTCTGTGGAAACAGCATTTTGTGTCTGTTGACTTGGAAAGTTTTATGACAGCGAGCACTAAGCAGCAGACATCTGCTTACTACTCCTTGTTTAGTGGCAGTGTGCATAAACCCACAAGTAAAGAGAATGCCCTTGCCATGCACGATGAGTAAAGGCAGCAGTTGTGACAGAATATATTTTAATATTTAGGAATGTCAGCAATGGTAGAGAGGATCAATTGTGAGATAGCTCTTACCTATCCTGAGGCACATGAACCAACTTTTTCATAGCCTGCTCTTCATTTTGCCCCATAGCATCTCACAAGAGGGCTGACTATTATAAGTAGGGATTTCGGAGAATGGTGTTTATGCTTTCTTGTTTCCATCTATGAAATGTAGAAAGCAGGTGTTGTCTCAGAATGCTGTGGGAAAGGAGGCTGATGTGTGTGGGGCAGGGTTATCCTCCTGACTAAGCCCAGCAGATATTTCAAGGTCAAATTGTGCAACCACAGGATACTGAACGAAACGAGTATGCCAGGAGCGAGCTATCAGAGCAGAATGCTTTCTGTTCCTGGACTCTGTTCTGGGATGAGGAGGGAAGACGAGATGAGGTACCGCTAGCTGCACGGTCATGGCAGTGACAAGGCAGGCCTCTGGGTGCCGGGGTGAAACAGTGTTCCGGAACACTGGTGAGGAACTACACCTTCAGTGTATGGCTCTATTGAATCATAGCTACAGACAAATCCATACAAAGACTTGCTGAGGTTGTATGTGTGAAGGAAATAAAGGATAACCTGACTATGGTTTCCACCGTTTAAGAATGTGCACAAATNCTAATAATACACTTTAATTTTTAATATTTATAATATAATATTATACAATACCATATTATATATAATATAATAATAGTAATATAAGATCATTGCTTCATTAAGGGAGGCAACCTCTCATGGCAATTGTTGATTTGAAATTATTTGATGGGGATTGTCTCTTGGTGATATTTCTGAGGATAACAAGGATTCTTTCTTATTGTGGGTTTTGATGGCTCTCTATTGTCAAGTGGTTCCAGGGCCACTGTAAGACAAAGTACAAGACAAGTAATTTTTTTTTCCTTTGGGAAGGATTTCTATTTCTTTAGAGGATTAGTATTTTTTCACTTCCTAATGGTTATATTGTGGAGGTTGTGAATGGAATGTAAATTTATTCCCCCACATCTCCACCAAGAAACAAAATATGAATATATGGGAAAAAAACCCATCTCAAGTGTGTTGCTTGGTGTTTTCATAATTTCATTTCTCCTGTTGGCTTGAATTGTATTAATTTTGTTGTTTTCAGGGGTTTTCGTGCCTACAGGGGTTCAAGGCCGTAAATCAGGGGAAAACATAAATAGTATCTTTTGGCTTAGAGACAGATGCTTCACGAAAGGCTGATTCATGGTTGTGGTATGGAGTAGGTCAGGTCTTTCCCAACAAAGCATAAACTGTTTATTACTGGAAACCTTAAATTTTAGAAAGATCTTGGCTACCTCAGGTGTGGCCCTGTACTGTAGCTGTCTAATGACTGGCATGCAACAAATACCACCCTTTAAAATGATTTTTCTCATGGGAATGGGATCTTAAAATCTGGGATGTATAGCATTGATACAATAATAAGAATAAGAAGTGCTTACTATTTGTTCTGATGGTGAGATTACTCTTATTTCTGTGAGGGCTTCCTTTTCCCAGAGGTATCAGTTCTTTGTGTTGCTGGAGCTGGGGAGCTTGGATGTGTGTCTGCGTGAGTGGCTCGGTTCTGCCACACCTGCTGACCTTGTCCTCAGTTTGGATCCCAGACACCTCTGGGTCCCTCTCACTGTACTGAGGTGATGCTGAAGGTATAGTTTCATGATGAAGGAGTATAGACCAAGGAGGAGATTTGACACAGATATTTTTAAGCTGTCCAGTACAGTTTGGAGTAGAGAACATGAGGGATAAGTGATAATCCATGAGTACTGGAAGAAGCATCTCTCACCACTATCTATAAGATATAGAGAAGAGAATGGGATGTTCTCAGCTTGACCTTGTTTTACAAATCTCTGAAGGATGGATCATGGCTATTCCAGAGAGATCAAAAAAAGTACATGGTGCTTCTTCCAAGAATTACTAGACCTTGGGGCCAAAGGCTGAATCACATCAACTTTCTTGTCACATTGATTTTTAGGCTGTAAGGAAGTCATGTGGTCCTCTGAGCCAACACTACCACTAGCCACATGGCTGGGTGGATGAAGTCAGTATCTGCGCTACCATCTTACTGTACACCCTTNAGTTGTGACAGAATATATTTTAATATTTAGGAATGTCAGCAATGGTAGAGAGGATCAATTGTGAGATAGCTCTTACCTATCCTGAGGCACATGAACCAACTTTTTCATAGCCTGCTCTTCATTTTGCCCCATAGCATCTCACAAGAGGGCTGACTATTATAAGTAGGGATTTCGGAGAATGGTGTTTATGCTTTCTTGTTTCCATCTATGAAATGTAGAAAGCAGGTGTTGTCTCAGAATGCTGTGGGAAAGGAGGCTGATGTGTGTGGGGCAGGGTTATCCTCCTGACTAAGCCCAGCAGATATTTCAAGGTCAAATTGTGCAACCACAGGATACTGAACGAAACGAGTATGCCAGGAGCGAGCTATCAGAGCAGAATGCTTTCTGTTCCTGGACTCTGTTCTGGGATGAGGAGGGAAGACGAGATGAGGTACCGCTAGCTGCACGGTCATGGCAGTGACAAGGCAGGCCTCTGGGTGCCGGGGTGAAACAGTGTTCCGGAACACTGGTGAGGAACTACACCTTCAGTGTATGGCTCTATTGAATCATAGCTACAGACAAATCCATACAAAGACTTGCTGAGGTTGTATGTGTGAAGGAAATAAAGGATAACCTGACTATGGTTTCCACCGTTTAAGAATGTGCACAAATTTCGGGCTGCAGAGCTGCCTCCCATAGAAGGGAAGACAATGCCACCAGTACTCCCGTAGGTCTGGCCCTACACTTTGTGCACGCTGCAGCTCACCTGCACATGTCAGGTATAACCCACTTCTCCGGGAGATCACCTACTGCTGGATGCCCTGGAGACACAGCATCAGTATGGTCCGGGTACTGGCATCCCTCTTGCTGTCCTGTGTGAAGATCCCAGGGGAAAAGAATGTTACTAATAATACACTTTAATTTTTAATATTTATAATATAATATTATACAATACCATATTATATATAATATAATAATAGTAATATAAGATCATTGCTTCATTAAGGGAGGCAACCTCTCATGGCAATTGTTGATTTGAAATTATTTGATGGGGATTGTCTCTTGGTGATATTTCTGAGGATAACAAGGATTCTTTCTTATTGTGGGTTTTGATGGCTCTCTATTGTCAAGTGGTTCCAGGGCCACTGTAAGACAAAGTACAAGACAAGTAATTTTTTTTTCCTTTGGGAAGGATTTCTATTTCTTTAGAGGATTAGTATTTTTTCACTTCCTAATGGTTATATTGTGGAGGTTGTGAATGGAATGTAAATTTATTCCCCCACATCTCCACCAAGAAACAAAATATGAATATATGGGAAAAAAACCCATCTCAAGTGTGTTGCTTGGTGTTTTCATAATTTCATTTCTCCTGTTGGCTT
>VYZQ01054217.1:0-26782 GCA_013400655.1 Mystacornis crossleyi | reverse complement strand
GTTTTACAAATCTCTGAAGGATGGATCATGGCTATTCCAGAGAGATCAAAAAAAGTACATGGTGCTTCTTCCAAGAATTACTAGACCTTGGGGCCAAAGGCTGAATCACATCAACTTTCTTGTCACATTGATTTTTAGGCTGTAAGGAAGTCATGTGGTCCTCTGACCCATCACTACTACTAGCCACATGGCTGGGTGGATGAAGTCAGTATCTGCGCTACCATCTTACTGTACACCCTTATTTCCACTATTTTTTTTTTTTTTCTTTAAAACAACTTCAGAAAAATTTAGATCTTCATTGCCTGGAAAAACAAACTCACTTTTTATCCTTCTATCGACTCTTTCACTACTGATCTTTTGGCTCTGGAAGTCTGGAATTTCTTAATATTTTTGAGTATTTTCCCTCCGAAATAAATTGACTGAGTCTGCTGTTTGAATACATAGGCTGGCACTGCCTAGAGCAGCTTGGAAATAAAGTATATAGGAGGCCTGTGAAGAGGCCTGCATGATCGAAAACCTCATGTAGTTGTGTATGTGGCTGGCAGCAACTGTCGCCAGCTTTGCTGGCAGATGTGGTAACACAGAGGTAACTGGGCAGAAGACGTGCAAATTGTCACTGTGAGCAAAAGTGAAACCGGGAAAGAAACCATCAGTTTGTTTTTAGAGTGTTATCCAAGTCTCCAATACTCTTCTTTTGCTCTCCACTGTACTAAGGCTGAATACTGTCAGAGAATAAACACAAGGGTCTCCTTCACAGTCCGCAGAGTAGATGCAAGGATTTACCAAAAGGCTTAGACAAAATAATGCATATACTATTCCTCTGCTGAATACCAGCCAAAATTGAGAATGTTTAAGCTTTCTAATAACCTTGATGTTCATCAGAGATCTGTTTATCTGGTCCCTGTGGCTTTGGGATCAGCGTCCATGCCTGGTTCTTCAGCTTGTCTTCTAATTCAAGCCCAGCCTTGCCTCAAGCCTTTCTCTGCTGTGGCCTAATGACAAACCTGATGCATTAGACATGGCCTGCACATGCCTTGGTCTGAGCAAGGTGTTATGCTCATGGCATTGCCAGATGTGTCTGACATGCTCGTGCCTGGCAGAGCCATGCCACATGTTCATGTCTCTGTGCTCTTCCAAGTGCCTGAGCATTGCCAGATCATCATCTCACAAAGTTCAGCCTCACCTGGTCTCATCTTCATGGGCTTCAAACTTGTGTTTTCCACCTTCCATAGCTGTGCCAACACCAAAAAGCTCTGGGCTGTCCTTGGTGAGTAGAGGTAAACAGAAGTGCACAGATTTGTGGCATCTTGGTTAGAGCGCCAAACTAGGAAGGAGATTAACTTTTGTACATCTAAGCCTATACATTTTATCTTTTAATTGCTTCCTGTGAAATGTACTTTAGAGGCAGGGAGGAAGGGAGCATAGCTCAGGACTCTCTTTTGCCTCTGCCCAGTAAAGTGGCAGAAAACAAAGGCTTGCTTCATCTCATGAAATGATAGGCTTCATAATAATTTTTTATTCCTATAACTTTAGAAAAAATGAAGTATTTTCTCTGTAAAATTTCCCAGATCACGTGTCAGTGTTACTCCAAATGAGTTTCGAAATAGGTTGTATATTGTATTTCTGGTATTGTTTACCCAATTTGTACATAAAAATAATCAATATAATTATTTAGGAGTGCTGAGAAATATGGATAACTAGACAAAATTTAGCTCTTAGCCACCTTGTGGCAGAGAAAATAACCCAAATAGTTGGACTACATTGCCTTGCTGGTTTCATATAGGAAGTAGCTTTTCCTGGGTTCATTAACAATATTTCACTTGCCAACATTCATCTGTAATAGAATTCCTCATGGTGAGACAAGAAGTCAGCCCCTGTAATATTTCAGGTACTCTACACCACGCAGTAGAGAAAGGCACAGAGATGCTGAAGTTCACATTGCTGGGGCTTTCTCCCTGTCTGGTGGCAGGTCTGCTGGGCCAGCGCAATGTTGCAGCTAAGATGAAAAGTGTTTGTGAAAGCCCTCATTAGCTCATGTTTCAGTGCTGCTATGCTGCTCTGGGATCTGGGAGATTATCTCCATTATGTCCTAGAAGTGTTTCATGGCTATTTCTACTCTTTCAGTGCTAGTTTCAGTATCAGCATATTGTCTTCTGTGATATGAAGACACCTACTGAGACGAGATGCTCCAAAGAGATTACAGATACCACAGGTCTGTTTAGGGGAGTGGGGCAGCAAGGCAACATAGGTGATTCCCTACTGCTACCTGCCTGGGTAATACCATAGACTGATCCATTAAAAGGAAAAGAACATCTAAATTGAAATATAACAGAAAGCTAATTCTTGCAAACCATTCCTGTGTTGAGATGTAGTCTCTGGTAGAGTGCATGATTTAATTTTGCAATGTTCCATTTTTCTGTGCCTAACATGTACAACATTTGGCACTCTTTGCTCAACAATTCTGTGTTAGAAAATACCATCCGTGTCTGTTTCCTCGCTAGAGTCCTTGTGTTCTGCCTGAAGACTGCGGAGTTTGCATCCAGCAGGCGTTTCTTGATGGCCAGACACAGAGACTCCAAAAATCCGTTAATATTTGGGTCAGATTCTGATCTTTGTTCTGGAGATCTGAACTTGGAATAACTCTCTGGGTTTCAGTGATAGATCCAGACTTGCACTTTCAGTGACAGAAAGTTTCTTGGGCTGGATTTCTGGCTGAGACAGATGGGTGTGCCTTTCTTGGACATGAGGAGCTACAGAGTTTGATGTAAATGAAGTTATCTATTTGCTGGATATGTTGATTTTACATTAGTGTGTCTTAAAACCATGAAGTGGTGTGTTTGGGTTTTTTAATTTGATTTGAAAGTCATAGCTCTGGAGTAGATTTCCATTGTGGTTACAGCCACTGAGCAGCTTTTAATTTACTGTCTGTAATGTGGCTGGCTGGGTAGCCAAGAAAACACAAAGCTCCAGATGGGATGAAAGATCCACTTGAGAAAACAGGAAGGGAACCTGCTCTGAGATCAGTACTTCTTCAAGCAATGTCAGATTGTGTTGCTGTCCCAGACTGCAGTGAAAGAGTATGTAATTTTTATTTCTTTTCCCCTGGCATCCCCTGTTCTTAGGAACAAGCAGTGGTTTCCTAGTGTACCATGTACATTTTTGCATAACATGAAAAAAATCCCAGTCTGTACTTTCCATTGCTGAAGGTATTTCTGTTATCTTTACCACATACAAAAGGGAATCCCTCTCTACATGTAAGACATACTAGCCCAAGGAAAGAGAGCTGTGCGCTTGGAGGGCTTTTTTTTCCGACTCTGACATTATGCAAGTCAATGAAAGCTTGATTTTCAAACAGCTATTTTGTACTTCTTGTGGTTACTAAGATCAACAGGTACAAGAAGTTGAGTGATCCTTGCTATCCATCAAGTATTCTCCACTATTTCAAAGTGAAAGGAGAACTTTCCTGGCTAACAGTGGTCATGAAGGAGTGAATCATTTCCATCAGTTAACACCTGCTACCAAAGGATGTACAACAGGATTAACAGAGAAGAACCAACTCTGGAGTAGTAGATTTTAAAATTATTCTATTTTTGAGATATTTTTCATACTTGCAAATAATTTCAAGACATTTATAAATTTTGTGTCTGACTTTGTATCTCTAAGGACTCCACTGCACATTTGAGAAGCAAATGTCAGTATGAGAATTGGCGTCCTAAGTCTGAGGAGATGGAAGTTTGTCCTCAAATCTTTAGCAGTGCAGTCATTGACCATTTAAAGCACCCATCAGGGTTTTTTTTAGTCTCCAGAACCACTAATCCAATGAGGCACCCAGAAATTCTGCGGTGATCCTAGAGCTACCAGCCTTCATTATGACAGCTTACTCTTGTCATAGCAGGCATCATATTGGGTTAACTTAGTGGAGGTCACTACACTCATACAAGACCAGACTATATAAAAAAGTGGCTTTATTGGGTGAGGAATTCTCTGGTGGGTTGGGCTCAAAGAGTTGTATTAAAGGGGTTACTTCAGGCTGGCAGTCAGTCACCAGTGGGGTTCTTTAGGGCTCAATTTCAGGCTCTTGATGCAGAAATTGAGTGTAAAATAGAAAAGTTTGTTGATGTTATTTAACTGGGAGGAGCTGTGGACTCCCACGAGGGTAGAGTCTTTATAGAGAGATTTTGATCAACTAAAGAGGTCTGGGCAATCACCAAACTTTTCGTTCAGTGTGTGGCAACACCTGTGCTCATTTAACTACTTCCATCCAGCACTTTGTTACTTGATGTGCATACACCTCATTCACTCCAGTAAGGAGACACAGCTCAGGGATCACTGATCATTATTTTTCTCCCAGCATCCTAGTTGTTAATATTCTCCCCCTTCACAGTTACAATGCTTAAAATTTTGCAAATGTACCTTTCGTGTGTGTTTGTGTGTGTGTCTGATAACAGAAGTGCAACCTCAGGTGTTACTAACTGTTGAGATCTTTAGTGATCTTCTTCTCAACAACTTAAGTTTTGTAACATTTATCAACACAAATATTGTAAGTAATGTGGTTTATCATATACCTTAGAAACTACTGATTTCGCTGATGGCTCTTGTTCTCCTTAATAATAATATTTATTTAGTATTTTTTGAACGGGACTGAGTAGATAGAAAAATCAGACTATTACCTTTTTTTTTTTTCCCCAGGGGAGGTATTTTTGCCTTTGTTATAAGTTTCAGTGGGTCAGTATAAAGGTAGATTTTTAGACAGTCATGCATTCAACAGTGGTTTCTGTGAAGCATTAGAAAAGTTTGTAACAGTGGAAAGGCAGTTGCTACCTCCCTAAGAGAAATAAAGAGAAAATCAAGGAAAGAAAAAACATTTTGCAGTACATTTTCTGTTCATTTGCTGTTGAAGTGGGTCTCAACTTGTCAGCTTCATGGGGAGATACATGCTATATTTTCATCTGCTTTACTGCAGCAGTGACTTCTTCCATGTTTTTATGATTTATTTCTTGAAATCCTATTGTTTTGGAAAAATAATGTTATGAATTCCCTTAGTTAGAAAAAAATCTGATGAAAGAAGTAAAACATTTTTGGGAAATCGTCTTTCAGGAGCAAAGGGAGAAGCAGGTAAATGCAAGGCAAAATCTTTGGCTTTTACGAAAAACACACTTGTTTTTCACAGTCCAAACACACCAATTTGTTTTTGAAAAGTACGTGTTAAAGATACATTTTGTGTCATGTATTTAATTGTTTTCTGGGGTCATACTCATTATGGCTGGAGTAAACTCACTCATAATTGACCTACATGAATTAAAAAAACTTAAAATTGCAGTGTTTCTGAGCAGTCCAGCAGCACTGTGGTCTGCAGCTACATCATGCTGAAGTCAGGGGTTCAATTGGCAGAGTTCAGTTGCTGGGACTGATACTTCCATCTCATCATCACCACATTAATTTTTTTCACTGTGAGTAGTAGTGCATAGAAGCCAAGCTAAGTAATGAGGATCAGGGGATTAAAAGGAAAACTGAGGTAAGAATGGAGAAATAATTTTAAAATGCTTTAGATTGATTAATCCTGGTTGCCTACGACTCAGTTTCAACTGACCATTCAAGTAGACCTCAAGGATTTATTAACCCCTTTTCAGGTTATTCTGGTTTCTGTCCAGCTTCAATGTGAGAGGACAAGGAAAGAATGATGATGTCTTCCCAGTCTCAGAGAGGCAGCATACAAGTAATTTTTTTCTTCCTTATCTTTCTGTGAAAAATACATCCTGTATATGCTGAAAGTTTAATAACTGAATGGGAACTTTGCTTTGCTTTTTGGGTTATAGAATCATAGAATAGTTTGAAGGGACCTTTAAAAGTCATCTTGTCCAGCCCCTTTGCAATGAGCAGAGACATCTTCAACTAGATCAAGTTGCTCAGACTCCCATCCAACCTGGCCTTGAACACTTCCTGTGCCTGGTACAACTGAATTTCTAGTTACTTTAAAGGCTGATGCTACTTTTTCAGACCCAGCACTAAACCTGGGTGGCATTGCTACTGCACTTCAGCCCAGAATGAATGAGGGATAAGGAAACTGGTGGCTGAAATCAAAAAGGAATTTGTTCAGGTTGGTTTGCGACAGAAGCACATTGACTAGTAAATAATTCCTGTGTCTAAAAGCTTGCAAGGCATGCTGATACCACACACTAATTTTTTTCTCATGATATTGAAAAAAATAGTTATACAGAAATATATGAAGATATATAAAGATACAAATCCCTTACAATGATAAAAATGTCTTATAAAGATAAATTTTAGAGCACTAACAGGTGCTAATATTTTTGATCACCAGATGTGAGGTTATTTTTTCAAATTCTCTGTGATGAGTGAAAATAACACAGCAATTGTTGATATACCAGTCTATCAGATGAGGCACAAAATAGGCCATAGTCAGTTGCTATCATGATACAAGTTGGCCAAAGAACCACTGCTCAAGGTAAAATATATAGTCATCATCATAGCAAAAGCTTATAATCTTCACTAAAAAAGGCAAGAGAATTATGAATCGTGTCTCCCAGGTGAAACAGCCACATATGGAAAAACTCAGTGAGCTCAAGGTGAGGAAAGTCTGCAAGCAGACGGTTCAGTCAGAGAATGTATCAATGAGCAGACATCTACAACAAGAGATGAAGTGGGAAAAAACCCCTTCCATAAATCAAGCTGAGAAGAGGTACCTCAGAGAGATATCCAGAGGCTGGGGTTTTTTTAAATCATTATTTTTAAAAATACTTTGGAAATATCTGCTTAGGAAACCTGGCCAATCAAGTATTACTGAACTGAAATTTCACTGGAAAATGAAATGGAATCAGTGTCTCAGAGTGCTTGCCAAGCGAAGAATGGAAACTGTGGAGTATAGGCCTGACAAGGAGCAGAGGCACTGGAGGAGACCAGAGGGTTGTGTCTGGAAGCTTTGCACAGTGACATCTGACATCTGAGGCTTAAACTGCAGCAGGGTAGGCCAACTGCTGCTGGAAGCTGGGAACAAGAAATTATGAGACACCTCATGTCTGGCATGCTCTAACGCTGCTGGAGATGAGGTTTGCACATGAACTGTTAGGAGGGGTCACCAGGCTGCTGGAACTGCAGCTCTAACAGTTCAGTAGCTTGGTTCATCTGTGGGGGTAATTGCAGACACAAGCAAAGCCAAAGGATGGGCAGTGAACAAGTGCTCTGTCTCTGAGGAAAGGAACATCAAGGTACACCAGGTAAAGATTAGGAAAAATACGGGTGGAAATTTGTCTCTGACATCTGCAATCTCCTGCATTGTGACCAACACTCCTGGAAAGACAGTGTCAACATGGCAGCCACACTACATGTGATTCTTCATCCTGGGTTTCTCTAGGCCCTGTCTGGTGAGCCTAAGATTTGAAGAGTATGTGCCAAGCTTCCACTCATGGTATCTAAAACAGTGCAGGGGCTGTGTTGCAGCTTGCAAAATTGTGTTTCCATAACCTGAAAATTAGATTATGTATTGAAAGTTCTGGGGAGGGGGAGCTGGGAATTTTGTGAGGTGTGTTTCAGAGTGCAAAACCTGAGAGCATTGAAGGACAGGTACAAAATCTGATGTAATGCAGTCTTCACTGACTTTCAGAGGGGTCACTGCAGTAAAACACCCCAGAGCCATATTCAGATGTTGCCAGAGGTGGAACACACCAAGACAGAACCACGGAGCAAGCTAAAATGACAGCAGAGTGGACAGACCATGTGGAGTGGCTGAGCTGGGTACTCAGCCTCTTCTCATTTGGCAGGGCAGGCATCTCAGTGCCTCCTGCTGGCCTCTCCACCTGAGCAGCCTCTAATGCCCACAGATAGCATGTGGGAAAGGCACAGCAGAGACAGCGAGGCCCTCAGGAACTGCAGTACTGATGCTGAATTCCCATGCAAATGGCTTTGAAAACTTCAACGTGAAACATCATCAAAAAGAGTTACACTGAAAAGTCTGGAGTGAAATAAAAGTTCAGAACAAGGAGGAAATATGTTAACTATTGGATGAGATGTCAGTGAGAAGAAGCAGAATGAGGCAGAACTGGGAAACTACAGAGCTTTAAAAAGCCTGCATGGTGTTTTGTTGCGGTGTTTGGGCTAACTTTACGGATATATCTGTCTTTACTGCTTTATTGTTGGAAAGGATGAACAAAGATATTTGCTACATTTGAATCTAATATCCAAAAATGTAACTTCTCTTTTCATTACCTGGTTGAGAATGTGGACTCAGTGTGGAAATTGTGCCGGGCTTGGTGAAGTGTGCCTTGAAACTTTCAAATTTTTTTTTTCTTGAATTCCAGAAATCCCATAACAGGGTTTCCCATTTTCAAAATTCTTCAGGGAAAATAGTTGATTTACAGTGGGATATTTGGCTGCTGCCTGCCCAGGGACTGCCTGTGCAGGAGTGCAGCAATCTGCCAGGGAAAAGTAAGCAATACATAGCTGACAGGTCTTGTTGAAATGCGACTGTTTCCATCAGATCGTGATAAACAAGCAAACTCCACTAAAAAATGTTCTCTTGGAAACCTCCCAAGGGGAAATACCCATTAGTGACACCACGTCAAAAACATCCAGATCCCACTCAATCATCAACAATAAGTTCAGTTTGCTGAAGCACAGAAAACATGAAGTTGATAAAGGATATTTATGAGATGCAGTCTATGGAAAATGCTTTGCAAAGCAAGAGTGTGTGATTGTAAAAGGTCCCAGTTCTCATAAGATGTTTCCTTTTGCCAAAACATGTTGACAGGTTCATGTATTAATGTAATCTTCTCGTTTACCTGTAGAATGTAGCTGCTTACTGCTAATTAAATCAGTCAGGGTCTTTGTGAGGACTCACTGGTACAGGTTGTGAGGTCAAGATTCTATGAGCATTAGTTATGATCAATATTTAGAGCATCTCTTTGATCAAGTGCAGTTATGCTATGCTCTCTTTTGGATATTGAACAAGCTAGAGAATGCCAGTGCTTCCTTGAGAGTAAAACACTTCTCGTTGCACTACGGGTGACAGGTATAGCAAAATAACTTACCAAAAAGAGGTGACTGTATGTGACAGATATAAATGAGTATGTATGAAAAATCTATCTATCTATCTATCTATCTATCTATCTATCTATCTATCTATCTATCTATCTATCTATACAAAAGTAAATGCAAGACAGGCACCATCAAAGAAAAGCCAGGACTGAAATATGGTAAAAGAAATGCGTGGAAGAGGGAGATCTTTTGGTTGGTGTAGGTATCTCAGATAGATCATCGAATCTTACATCATTTAGGCTGGAGAAGACTTCTAAGATCATCTTCAGTTCCAGCCATTAACCCAGCACTGGTACACATTTACCACTAAACCATGTCCCCAGGTACCGCATCCACACATTTTTTGAACTCAACCACTTCTCTGGCCGGCCCAGTCCTGTGTTTTACCACCCTTTCAGTAAAGAAATTTTTCTTAGTGTCTGATCTAAACCTCTCCAGCACAACTTGAGGCCATGTCCTCTCATTCTATCACTTGTTACTTGGGAGAAGAGACCAAACCCACCTCACTACACCCTCCTTTCAGGCAGTTGCAGAGAATGATAAAGTCCCCTCTGAGCCTCCTTTTCCCCAGGCTAAACAACCCCAATTCCCTCAGACATTCCCCACAGAACTTGTGCTTCAGGCCGCAGGTCCTTCTCCATAGAGCTACTTTCCAGCAGGTCAGCCCCCAACCTGTACCAGTGCTTGAGGTTACTCCTCCACAGGTGCAGGACCCTGCATTGACCCTTGCTGAATTTTGGAAGGCTCTTCTCTGCCTGTCTCTCCAACCTGTCAAGATCCCTCTTAAGAGTCCCACAGCCCTCTGAGGTATCAGCCACTCCTCCCAGTTTTGTATCCTCAGTGAACTTGCTGAGGAGGAAATTTGCTGAATTCCAGTCAACTGGGATCTGCCTAGTTAGCCAGNCACTAAACCATGTCCCCAGGTACCGCATCCACACATTTTTTGAACTCAACCACTTCTCTGGCCGGCCCAGTCCTGTGTTTTNCCTGTCTCTCCAACCTGTCAAGATCCCTCTTAAGAGTCCCACAGCCCTCTGAGGTATCAGCCACTCCTCCCAGTTTTGTATCCTCAGTGAACTTGCTGAGGAGGAAATTTGCTGAATTCCAGTCAACTGGGATCTGCCTAGTTAGCCAGGACTGCTGGTAAATAATTGAAAGTAGCTCTGTGAGCATTTTCATCAGCTCCCTCAGTACTTTTTTGTGGATCCCATCCATCCCCATAGACTTGTGTGTGTCTAGGTGGTGTAGCAGATCAATAACCATTTCCCCTTGGATTCTGGGGACTTCATTCTTCTCTGTGTCCCTGTCCTCCAGCTCAGTGGGCTGGATACGCCTTGAACAACTGGTCTTACTCTTAAAGACAGGCAAATAGCTGTGGAGGTCACCCCCTGGGGGATGACTTGGGAGTGGGAGCATGGGCCAGGTTACATGGGGCTGCCAGGCTACCTGATGCTATTGAACCTGCACCTNCACCCTCCTTTCAGGCAGTTGCAGAGAATGATAAAGTCCCCTCTGAGCCTCCTTTTCCCCAGGCTAAACAACCCCAATTCCCTCAGACATTCTCCACAGAACTTGTGCTTCAGGCCCCAGGTCCTTCTCCATAGAGCTACTTTCCAGCAGGTCAGCCCCCAACCTGTACCAGTGCTTGAGGTTACTCCTCCACAGGTGCAGGACCCTGCATTGACCCTTGCTGAATTTTGGAAGGCTCTTCTCTGCCTGTCTCTCCAACCTGTCAAGATCCCTCTTAAGAGTCCCACAGCCCTCTGAGGTATCAGCCACTCCTCCCAGTTTTGTATCCTCAGTGAACTTGCTGAGGAGGAAATTTGCTGAATTCCAGTCAACTGGGATCTGCCTAGTTAGCCAGGACTGCTGGTAAATAATTGAAAGTAGCTCTGTGAGCATTTTCATCAGCTCCCTCAGTACTTTTTTGTGGATCCCATCCATCCCCATAGACTTGTGTGTGTCTAGGTGGTGTAGCAGATCAATAACCATTTCCCCTTGGATTCTGGGGACTTCATTCTTCTCTGTGTCCCTGTCCTCCAGCTCAGTGGGCTGGATACGCCTTGAACAACTGGTCTTACTCTTAAAGACAGGCAAATAGCTGTGGAGGTCACCCCCTGGGGGATGACTTGGGAGTGGGAGCATGGGCCAGGTTACATGGGGCTGCCAGGCTACCTGATGCTATTGAACCTGAACCTGTTTGTCATTGGTCATTTCAAATGTAATCCCACCCTGGTAATGCTGTACTTAGGGGGGTGTTCAGATGATTCGAGGGAGCTCTCGGAACAGTCTGTGCTAGGCCCAGCCAAGAGGCTGCGAGAAAATGAGGAACATCTCTGAATATCTACAAAAGATATCGTCCTCTAATTCTTTCTAAGGGCCAAAGCTGTCTGCCAGGGAAGGTTGCGGCTTCCCCACCGCAACAAATAGTGTCAGTGCTTTCATCATCATTTGTTACTATGTTTCCCCTTGTATCCAATAAAGGATGGAAATTCTACTTAGTTCTACTTTTATGGCTAGTTTAGTTGTATTTATAGAAACATTTTTTGTTGTCTTTTACTGCAGTAGCCAGATTAAGTTCTAGTTGGGCTTTGGCTGTTCTAATTTTCTCCCTGCACAACATCACAAAATTTTTGTAGTCCTGAGAAGTCTGTCCAACCTGCTTGTGAATCTTTAATATTTATTTCTTGAAGAATATCCAGCCTTCCTGGACATTTTTGCCCTTCAGGATGCTGTCAACCAGGCTCATAAACACGCTGAACTCTGACCTGTGGAAGTCCAGGTTGTCAGTTCTGGCAGTGTCCCTCCTCACTTCTTCAAGAAGTGAAACTTCTATCATTTCACGATTACTGTTTCCAGGACAGCCTTTAAACATCACATCTCCCACTAGTTCTTCTCTGTTCACTAGAAACCTGTCCTGTGGGGCACCTCCATGGTTGGCTCACTGACCAGCTGTGTCAGGAAGTGGTTTCTCTCTCCAGGAACCTCCTGGTCTGTTCCCTCTCTGCTCTGCTGTGTTTCCAGCAGAAAACCTCTGGTTAGCAGAAGTCCCCCTAGAACAAGGGCTGGTGATTGTGCGACTTTTCTCAGCTGCTTACAGAATATTCCTTCTGCCTCTTCATCCTGGCTGGGGAGTCTATAACAGATACCCACCATGATATTTGCCTGATTGGCCTTCCCTGGAATCTTACCCATAAATATTCCACACTCTTGTCACAATCATTAAGATCCAGACAATCAAGACATTCCCTAAGCTACAGGACTACCACATCACCTATCCTTCCTTGCCTATCCCTTCTGAAGAGCTTATTGCCATCCACTGCAGTGCTCCAGCTGGTCAAGTCATCCCGTGATGGCAACTATGTCATAGTTTTCCTGCTGCACAGTGGCTCCCAGCTTCTCTTGTTTGTTGCCCGTTCTGTGTGCATTGGGGTAGATGTACTTCAGTTTGGTTATTGACCCTGCCACATTTTTGGACAGGGAAGCCCAAATTCCTATGTGACCATTCTCAGGTGCTTCTGTAGTTCCTATCACATGGATAGTGCTTGTGTCCTTGCTGCCACAAGGATCTCCATCCCCTACCTCCGCAGATCGAAGGACCTGGCTACACACCATCCCTCAAATACTGGTGTGCTGCCCACAGGCTTATCTCTAGCAAGGCTCGTTTTATCCTTTCGTCCCATCAAATGTAGTTCAAAGCTCTTTCAATGACCTCCTTATTCCCTTCGCACTGCCAGAATCTTCTCTTCTGGGTTCTCCTGAGAACATCAACTCTTAACTTTTATCCTCCACTTGCACTTGAATTAAATATTTAAAGTCACCTAAACTACTTAAATAACACATCTCCCACAGCCTCCATCCTGTCTTTATTTCTGAATAATCCAGGGGTTGTGGAGAATTAGAACCTGAAAACCTTAGAAAAGAAATCTGTAAATCTGAAAATCTTCAAAAAAGTCAGAAAATTCCCATAATCAGAGCCTAATAGTAAACGGGTCTGAAGATCTCATATCTTATTGTAGCATCTACAACATTGAAAAAGCAAGAATAAAGTGTATAAGAATAAGTATATAAGTGTATAAGTGTATAAGTGTATATAAGTATATAAGTGTATAAGAATAGGTATATAAGTAAGAATAAGTGTATAAGTGTATAAGAATAAGCAAGAATAAGGTGTACTGCAGAATTTTCTAATAATTACTTACTGAAAATGGAAAGGAAAGCTTTAGAAGCTTATGTTGAGTCTTGAAAAGCAAAAGGGAAACTTATAAAGCTACAAACAGTTAAAGTCATAGTATCATAATCTGAGAACACAACCACTGCTGGCGGTTAATCTGCAAGAGGGTGCCAGCATGAGTTCTGATTCCTCTATGATGAATGATTTGGAGCTGTCTCGCAGCCATGAGTCATCGCGCTAGGAAATGTACAAACATGGCTGACCTGGTATGTGGTGGGTGAGCAGGTCCTGGAGGGAGGGAGGGAGCTGAGCACTCAGTCCTGCTCATGAGCAGGAAGCACAGGTGGTGCAGAGGGAGCAGGAAGCAACTATGTCATGCCTGGGGTGAGCCCTTACTGGTGTTTCTGAGAGATAGCTGCTATCCGAAAGCACTGGTAGTGTGTGCCTGGATCTGTCCCTGCAAAATGCTTCATTTGTCTTTTCATTGCGACCTAGTGAATGTCACACGTGCAAAATTCATACCCTAAAGAATTCTATTGGCTGAAGTTTGCATGGTCATATTATTGCAATTGTTATAAGGGAAGAAGCATCTATCTCATTCTTTGTTTTTTTTTTTTCCAGAGAAGGACTGGCCTATCAAACAAAATATAATGCAAAGGCTCGGGGGGTAATATAGTATTTATTACTAATAATTTTTCATTTTTCTGTATGATACCCTCTTTCGTTGCTTTGGGAGTGGCCAGAGCTCATCTTATTCATGTTTTTAAGAAAAAAAAAATATTAGCCATAGTCAAATCACTAAAGGTGAGGCCATTTGGGTTCATATGTGGTATGAAGATGGCTGTATATTGTGATTCCCTTGCTAGAGATTTACAGACATCTCTTCTTAATTATGTATTATGTGGGAGATGCAATAGTGTTTCCCTTCCATTAGCACTTAGTGAGCATCTCTGCATTATCTCTCTTTTTCTTCTTCATCTCCACCCCATCCCAAGCATAAGCTCATCCCAATCCTCCATGCTGTCTTGAGGGTTTTCCATCTTCTTTTTCCACGTCTGTCTCTCCTTCTGCTCCCACCAGAAACCAACCATTACGTCCATCACCTCTTTTTCCCATTGCTTATCCCAGCATCACCAGGAAACCTTAACAGTGACAAAAGTGGTTTCTAATATCACTAGGGGATGCTTCACACTGAGATGCACGCACACACGTGTGCGCTCTCTGATAGAGATGCATTCTCTGTCTCTGGTTGCAGTGGTGGAGGAGGGCTCCCACAGCTTTAGGACAGTGGCACAGCAAGACCAGTTTTTAAAAAGTTCTTAGGAAATGAAGGAGAACAATGCTGTTAGCTAACTTTGGTCTCCATCCAGAAGAAGTGAAATTATATGCAGAAATAAGGTAACAAGAACTTCTTGCTGTTGAGCTGCTGTAGCCTGGACATTGTTACGTTGTTCCACATGTTTTTATTTAGCAGCAGTGTGTCACTGGAAACATGGAGAAAGCTACATGGCCTGGCTTTTGAAAGAACTGGTGCGTGATGAGATTAAACTGAGAAATTATAACAAATGCAGTAGAAGCAGCCTTTATGCAGCTCAAACATTTTGTGTCTAGCTCTCTCTTCATCTGTATCTTTGCTCTGTCAGCAATTGTCCTGTAGTAACAAAAAATTGATAGGAAAATTGTTATTGCTCACAAACAGTTGGGTTTTATTCACTGAGCAGGAGCAGCTTGTAAATAATTTTCAGCTTCTGCCTGACAAATTTCCAGGTGTCTTGAGCTAGTGTTCAGTGTTTCTTCCTAGGATTCCACTTTCTTCTGGGATCCCCAGGCATTAGCAACTTGATAATTTTTAACTCAAGAAAGTTCTGACTGACCAATGCCAATCACCTAAATTCCATGTTAGTTCTTGGCGTATACTGATGAAAGGCACCTTACTTCTTTCCTGTAAAAATTTGGATTTCTGGTCATTTTCTTGCAATATCATCTTTTAAGACATCTTTTATTGTGTGTCCTGCTTCTTGTACTCAAGCATTTGTTCATCTTTGCATTACAAAAGACTTTACTAAATGATCTAGTGACAAGAGTCAGCAGTGCTATGTTGGTTTTTTAGAGTTTTCTTACTACGTTGCTTGGTCTGAAAAATTTTTTCACTATGTGCACAATACCTTCAACCAAAAGAGAACACAGACAGATTAGATGTTTTATCTGATGTGGCTTCAAGTCTACTAGGTATGTTCTTGTAACAGGCCATCTTTTTTAGTATTGAATGACCTTTGTCAGTAGTTGTACAGGGATAATTTTCTAAAAGCCAGGTTAATATGACTTGGGAGGAGAGGGTTAAAACCAGAAGATTTAGTGAGGGTGGAATAGTTTCACTCAAACTGACAAATAGTTTCAGCTGGAAATGCTAAGAATATCAGTTTGGGACAACTCCTTTTATTACACCTACTGCTCATCCTCTGCCTGTTTTTAATAATAGTCCTGTGCAGGGATAATATGCTCTCACAGACATGCTTGAGCCTTCTGCTGAAAGAGAAAGAGATAATAAAAGCACATCCTTGTGGTAAACTGTGCATGCACAAAGCCTTTTGATATATGGGGGCAGGCAACAGGCTCCCCCTCTTTGCTTAGAATGAGCTAAGCCTAACAGAGCCTGTTCCCCTGTGCGTCTCTGCTGCCATGTATTGTTAGCAAGGTAATGAAATAAATCTACTCTTTGCATTTCAACCGTGGATTGGTGGTTGCCCTGGTTACCTGTATATGTTGGTTCACACAATCTGTCATCTAAAGAGCCTTTTTGAAGTGGTGCCCCCCGTGGGGGGGATGAGCATGAGTGGATGCTTGGGGCACGGGGTTTCTCTCTCCCTGTTCCCTGGTCATGTGTACCCCAATTCCTGTCCCCCATTGGTCAGTTTGAATGTAGCCCGCGGGAATCCTGTACTTAAGGGGGTGTTCACAGGACCCCGGGGGGGTTGTTCCAGACCTGTTCTGGGGGCAGTCGCTGTCGGAGTCCCTGCCGGGCTCCGGCCATGTGCGGCCAGGGGGAATAAAATCTGAAAACATCTATCAAATATCGTCTCCTTGATTCTTCCACGGGCCAAGGCTGTCTCCCAGGGAAAGGTTGCAGCCACCCCACTGCAACACCTTTTCATATCTCATATTTACAGAATTTCCTTTGTAGATGCAGACCTCTGAAAAACTTCTATCTTATTTATTCCTTCTCCTTTACTGTTACCCCAAGCAGCAATTGTAAAAAGACAGTAAGCTGTCTAGATATTATCTTTCAAGTTTTTCATCAATTCCTTAAAGCTTCCTTCTTTTATTTCACCTCTATCCTCATGTGGTGCACTGAACACTGTGAGTTTTTCTGCCTGCCACTGCTGATTATGGGTGAAAGATCTTGGATCTGTAGTTTGTCTGTCTAGATTTCATTTAATGTTCAAGTTGCTGTTTGAGTTCCTTCCAGGCATACACTGTGTTTTCCTGGGCCATCAGGGTTCATGAAGTTGGAGTTAATGGCCTCTATAGTAGCCACTTGAAATGCATGGGGCCTTCCGGCATTCCATGTCTTCTACTTCTGGAACCCCTTAAAATTTTGTTGAAAAGCATAGCTAGTTTCAAAGCACAGCTGTCATTAGGACATGAAACTACTTGCAGGAATGTGGTAACACAATGTCCTGCTGTTCACTCATGGTAACCGGACGGAGCTGTTTTGCTCATTGATGTCACTGTGGTTCCTCACAGAAAATATGGATTCAGGGTTCAAAAGTGCAGAGGCCTGTGTTGTCCCAGTTCAAAAGTGCATAGGCCCTGGGGTGTCACGGTGGACACAGCTCAGCTTGGGGATTAAAGATGAGGTAAACCTGCTAGTCAGCCTCATTTTCGTGTCTTGAAACTGTGGCCTCAAAGTCTCAGGATGTGACCTTCATGTCTGATTTACTGACAGCCTGGTTTGTCACAATGATGGAAATAGTAGCCCATGATAAATCATGACAGTGAGTTTGAACTTTGAACCTACCTGAATGGAAACAGGACATGTTCAGTAATGGCAACACCATCTATCCTAGGCAGCCTCTCCAGCCCTTCTGTCTCTGGCTTTGTTTCCATTCTCGAAGCAAGAGAGTGTGATTTTAAAGGCACATAGCTCCCTATCCCTCTTGCTTCTTTCTTCTCTTTAGCTTAGTAATAAAAAAGAGAATAAAATTACTGCGATCCAAAGCCCTGGTTTCTGAGAACATGGAAAATATGAACTTAAAAACATGGGGTTTTTTTAAAAAATTAAATGTGAGGGAAGAGATGATGAAAATAATGGTTGTTTGCAAATGTAAGAGTAGCAATATGAATGCCATGGTTGAGAGCCAGGAAAAAAAAAAAGAAAAACAAACTCTAATGTGAAATATTTGCCACTTCCATAGCAGATGACTGAGGAGAAGCAGTTGCGAAGAGCAATTCAGCAGCTTGTGGAGTCTGGTTTGCATTAGTGAGCACCAGGTCACTCCAGTCCACCATATTGTCTTCACATATTGCCCAACTGGTTATTTGGGTGGAGTAAATCACAGTTCTGAGGAAAGGGAATCAGACATCCTTCCATGGCAATGCCCCCAATTCATGCAGGTGTATCTAAATGATTTTTGATACCATCCTATGAGATATAGAAATGTGTCCCCTGAGAAAATAAATTCACTCACTTGACCCAGCTATGTCTGCTTTGATCTGCTCAGCACAACATTGACCCAAAAGAAAAAAAGAAAAAAAAAACCAAACTGCATCTCTTGAATATTAGTTCTACCTTAGGGAGAGTTTTGCTACAGTGCAGTTGGGGACGGGTGGCTTTTGGCTTGGTGACCTCTGATAGATGAGGCAGTATTGGGTAGCAGACAACTCAAGAAGACCTGCAAGCACGTCCTGATCCAGCCCGATCCCTAGGCAAGCTGCAATCTCACAACAAGTTACAGCAAATAATTGTCATCTGTACTCTATATTGGTGTTCTTAGTAGAGGGGCATTCCCTGAGCTTCTTGCAAGGTCCCGTGTTAGATGAGTCAGATAGCTTGCAGGAAGAGATGTCCCAGAAAAATCTGTCAAGTGTTTTTTAAACAGGAAAAGAATATGATACTGATTTCATTTTACAACAGCATTTTAAAAAAGTGTAGAAAAATTGATTGCAATGGGTAGCAAGAATACAATTGTGATAAGAACCTTATCAGAAATTTAGAAGAGAAATTAACATTCTCACTTGATTTTCCATGATTTGTGTTATGCTTTGCATAATATAATTTATCTAAGGATAGCTCAAAGGGTCTCAGTGTAGCAACACTTTTAAGCTCTGGAATCTTTTCACTGATTCTAGATGTGCTGGGTCAAACAGAAGCTTTTTGTCTTACCCTGGATTTCATATAGATACAGGTGTTCACTCCCATTCCAGAAACTGACAGATTCACATCAGTTTGGACACAATACCTTATATTGCCTAAATGCTGAAATTCCAGAGGACATGGAAGCAGGAGCTGCATGGTTCTGCAGTTTTGAAGTTATTATATTTGTAACAGACCTTTGTTTTTAACCAAAGAAAATTAAAAATATTTGTTTAAGGGAGAAACAAAATTGCAGAAGATTTTATCTATGTTTCCCTTAAAAACAAAAGCAACAATTATCTAACCTTGAATTCTTCCCTCACTTCTTCCTGTGCATTTTGTAGGCCTACTTTTCAGAACACATGAAAAAGTTGAGTGACTTGGTTGCTTCTCAGCACACCATGGATATTCACCATCTGCACCAATTTTGTAACTTATCTTTTTTTCTTAAGAACATGTCTTAACTTGAGTAATAGAGGAAGTGCTGGTTTTGCTCTAAGCTGAAGTGATGAAGAACATCAGCCCCCTGTCTTTAATAATTGTGCCCTATTTTTCCTTCTCTGTCTGCAGGTTCATCCCCCAACTATTATGCAAACTGAAATAGGAACATAAAACTTAAAAACTGGATTGCTTGGAACTTTGAGCCAACAAATCCAAGGTTTTTCATTGCCTTTTTCCTCTCCAAGAGAATTTCTCAACTTAGGGACCTGAAATGACAAATTAAATCAGTTGTGTTTTGATATATCAAAAATACTGAATCAGAAGTATACGCAAATTACATTATTGTACAGCATATGGTGGTTATATTTATGATAGTTACTTTTATTATTGTTATTCAATTATACTTATCCATAGCTGTTTTAAAATTCTCCATTGTCCCACTAATAAGGATTATATTAGCTTTGTTAAGCAAAATAATTATTTGGACCCAAGTCAACACCCTCCCTCCTTTTGCAGTTCCTGCTTGAATTTGTTACAAGTGTTTGAGCCTGGGGTTTGGTTGCTAGGTAGTTGGATCTGTGAGTTTTAGAGGTAGCCCTAGGGGACAATGTGCAGTGATGGAGCAGCCATGTGGAAGTGATGCCAGACCAGAAGTGTGGGTTGCTCTGAGTGCTGCCATTCCCATGTTCATCTGTGATGAAACAGAGTCACTGGGTTTGGTCACTCACCTTTGCTCTTAGAAGAATCTAGTTAGGATGAGTTGCCTGACCAAGACACTGGGCTCCTGCCAGCAGAACTAAAATGGCTTTACCAGATCCTCTGTAACTTGTAGGCTTTACTCCTTGGAATAAAGAAGTCATTTGCAATTAAAAAAAAAAAGTAAAAAATGAAGTCAAATCTGTGGCTGAGGAGGGTTGTCCTGGTTCAGCATGAACACTGTAGTCCCGTAGAGGAAGATGGAAAGACCAGAACAAGATTGCTGTCTGTCTTTCTCTCTGTGGTGGTATGGGCCTCCTGCCCTACCCTGGTGGATTTACAGACCTAATTTTGGGATTAAGTATAGATTTAGCATGTTTTGAAGAGAAACTGCTAGCCCTGTGTAGGTCCTGGTGCAGACAGAAGTGCATTGGAGGAAATCAGTGAACAAACCTGCAAGCAATAAGCAGAGGGTGAAGTTATGCTTCCCTGAAGACCTCACAATCTTTGTACAAGACATGAGAAAAGATTGGTCTAGAGGGAAAAACACCAAAAATGAGCCATGGTGGACGGAAGGTGTGAGAGTTTGTGTGGACAGCCAAGCTGTTCCCTCCTTGCTGTGCCCTGTGCAGGAGTGTGTCTCACTCACTCCACACACCTCACCCAAGGTCAATGCCGCCACAGCTTTGGAATAAGACTTGTGCATATTGCAGAGTGGATATTTCTGTGTTGCTACTCAAGAGCCACGCTGTTGGAAATACATTTCTAATATATAAATCTGTATATAAATCTACTATATTTCTCTTTGAGTTTCACTCACAGTCACTAACTGGAAGCACCTCCAGTCTTGTAAGGAAGTCTGGAATGGAGAAGGGAACTGCAGATGCTCTGAGCAGCTCTTGCCAGTGCATGGGGGAGCTTGCCAACACCATCAAGCTTGAACCTCCTCCCCAGCCCAGGAACACCTTCTGGCTGCGAGCCCTGTGCAGGCATCTGTGGGGTGGGGATGGGAGTTGAGGGTGTCTCTCAGAGCATATCTGCACAGAGCTGCCAGCAGTGGCAGCCTGGAGGAACATGTCACTCACCATACTGGAGAAGTGCCCTTGCCTCATGAAACAGCTTTCATCTCGGGGGCATAACATTGTTGACAAAGCATGTGGTGCAAGGCCTGCATCCCAGCTGCTGCCAGTGTTTACCTTCCCTCCCTGTGTCCCTAGCGCAGCCTTTTAGAGCATTATGACACCATCTTTAAGGCTTGGTTCAGTCAAGAATTGCCCTGCTCCTTAGTCCCCTCACTAGCTTGGCTGCACTCTCAGCCTGTAGCTTCTGTCCTCAGCCCTCCAGATTCTTCCCCTGGCTCTTTTGTACTGCCCTCACTCATGGAAGAGCAAAACATTTATTTCTTAAAGGTAATCAGGGCAGATTCTCCTAATAAGTCAAGGTAAATACATTCTTTCCCACATAAACCTTTTGTCCTGTGCTTCTCTTACATTTTCTCTCTTTTGACGAAATCATGGCAATTCTAAAAAACAGCAGCCTACCACATAAGAGCAGATGTAACCATTGGGCACTTTGTAGTCAACCAGTCATGGCAAAAAGCAGATATGGTGACCTTGGGAGGACTGCAGCTATTTGCATAGCATGGAACTTAATGAGGCAGGACCTAGTAAGTTATGTTATCCCAAAATATTATGTGCTGAGACATCACAAGACTCTGCCTCTGTGATATGCCTTGACTGTAAACCAGATAATCTGTCTGCTGACACCAGAGAAGTGTTTTAATTGTTTCTCTCAGCAGCATCTAGGATATTTTTGATGCTACTGTGATAGAAGGCTTAAGTTAGATCTCACGCTATGAGACATGTTATGTCTCATAACATGTTAGGCCCAGGTTGTTTTCTGTATTGCTTTACCAGCTTAGGTGAAGGAAACTTAGTTTGTTAAAAAACGGCTGCTCTTATTTCTGTATATTTATTCCCACTATTAGTTCTAGGACAAAATGCTGTAATTCCTATGATTTTATCTGTGGAGCAAAAGACCCAGATTTAATAGAGGTCTCTGGGAAGTGATTGTTATCCTACCTAAGAAAGCAAGAGTACACTTTAATGAGAAGGAAAGTCATAATTACTTAGCTCTCAGGTCTAGTTTATTTAAGAACAAAGTAGGGTGTTAATGGACTGTTTATGTGGTCACAGCTTTCCTGAGGCGATATTTAAGTGCAGTGAATAACAGAGGTAATTACAGAGGTAATTTGCACTCCATTTTAAAGTATCTAATTACATTTCTGCGAAATAAACAATTCTTCATTTTTTAATGCAATGAAAATTGTAAAATGCCATGCAAAATTCAAATTAATGAATTTTCCTTGGGAATAAAATTGCAAGGATTACTACCTGTTCCTCATTCAGTCAGCCTTTCTCTTTTTACAGTCCTTTCTGGATCAGCAGGCTTTTTCCTTTCCTGCTTCCATCAGTGTATTTTCTGGACACATTTTACATGTTTCTTACTTTTGAGAGTCTCTGCAGCCCCCTGGACCAACACAGAAATCTTAATGGTTCATCAGTATCCACTTCTCCATGTGGGTCCTCTGGGGATTCAGCGTAACCTTCAGACTTGTGATAGATTCACAGTGTAGACAGGCTTTGAACAAGGCTTAAGAATACTCTAAAATGCAGTAGAGAATCATTAATAATGAAGACATAAATACTTTCAAGTTGAAACATGTAACCTACTTGCCTTCCTGTTGTGGTTTAACTGCAGCTGGCAACACAGTACCTGCCACACAGACACTTGATACTTGGCCTTGCCGAGCTTCATGGCTGTACTGGGTGCCATGCAGAGGTCTGCTCATCTTTTCCCCTCCCCTGCCTTCTTAAGACATTTAACATCAATATTAAACTTGTTACATGGTGTTAGAGGCAATTTTGGGATCCTACATGGTGTCTAGGGCAGATGTACCCTGTACCTCTTTGATCAGATGTCCTGATTGCTTGGCATTTTAGGGGATTCAAAGGATCTTTCCAGGCCTATCATCCTTGACCAATATCTTTCTTTTCTGCTTTCTAGGACAGTTTTCAGTTTATAGAATGTGTCAGAAGCCATTTTCAGCCAGCTGTCTTTAGCACACAAATTGTCGGGTCAAAATAAATGCCATTTTGTCTTGGGTAGACAGCTCCTGAAAATGCAGAATCTGACATCTAAGAGCCTGTGCTGTGCTTGCTTCCTTTCCAAACATCCTGTCAGGGTGAGCTCAGCTCTTTCCTCTCCTAGAGTGCACAGTTTCATTCTTTCGCAGAGAAGAATTAATTTCTGATCCTTCTCCTTGGAAACAAAACTCATTTCCTTCCCCTTTTTCAGTTTGGCTACATCCCATTATAACACTGTGTGTGAGATTAAACACTTCTCTCTGCAGTGCAAGGCTTATCGAGTGCCTTCCACTCCTTTCTGATGGCATGTTGGATGCCTTACTATGTGATAGATATCTAAAATGTCCACAAGACAGAAATATTTGAAGCCCTGTTACCAAGATTATTTGTCAAAATATATCAGCTGAATATTTTAATATAATTTTTGAACAAGTCCTGGAAGATTTCCTATAGTATACGTACTTTGTATAAAGCATCATATTATTAAAATGAGCAAAAGAAGATTAGCATCAGAGGCCTGTGGAGATACATTAATACTTCTTTGTATGGCAAAGGATGGGTGCTGCACAGTCATTCATGCTGTCACACACTACACAATACATACTGCAGAGTAAGTGAACTCTTGCACGTCCTTCTCACATCACAATTCCAGCCCCCTCTCTCTTTCTCGGGTTGTAACAAGAGGCTCATTCAAAGGGGAGATACATTGGTCCCACTCTGTGTAAAGATGAAATGCTGATTTTCTTTCATGGCATTAGTTTTTACCTTCATGGGCTTGTACGGACATTGCAGGCCATGTCCAGTGTCTGCTTTTCCAGAAATGGATGTTGAATAGTTTTTGTAAACCATTAAGTGTCTTCCAGATTCACAAATTGTTTACCTGTAAATCCAGCTCTCATAGGACATCTGTAGACATAGGAGCCAAAGTTATTCGTGGTTTTAAAAAATCTTGACATAATTCTTTTTGGTGTGCTCTCTTTTTGGTGTATTTCCTGTGGAGAACAAGAATACACACAGCTTTCCCTCATTACCACAAGTTATTGATAAGCACCCTCATCTATTGCTTTACATAGTCCCCTGTGGATAAGCATTTTTTTTCTTATTCCAGTAGTCACCATAAAATTTACAGAAATTAATATTTGGTGTTTATCCTTCTGGCAACAAACAACCACAAATTCAGCACTTCCCCCCTCCCCTGCCCTGCTTATTTATGAAACTTTCATTTTATTTTGGAAATATTTGTCCTACAAGTAATATAGTAATTAGTCATCTCATTCCACAATCATTTAGAAGGGTTGTTTTCAGAAAATGATCAAAGCTCATCTGGTGAATGCCCATGTAAGGATGTGAGGTTGGCCCAAATGAAAAGCCTTTCAGATCAAATGGCCTCTTCCACTGTTTACAGCCTGGCATGAGCTCTGCAGCACCACCTTCTCCAACAGGCTCTTATCTCTGCAGAGAAGTGAGCTGTGTCAGGTGGCTCAGCTCTCAGGTTTTAAATAAACATTATTTTTTTCCTAAGACTGTAGATAAAAAGTGGAAAGAAGGTGAAAGAGGAAAAGAACTCATCTTGTTCTGGCACTGGAAAACAGATTGATACTATACTCCATGCGTTCAGATGATTTTTTTAGGTACCTCTTCACGTGTAGCACAAAGGCATTGGGCAGATACAGCAAGAAATAGAGAAACAAAACATGAAGTTATTTTGGCTCTGTAGTTACAGAGGCCAGAAATCAAAAAAATCATCTAAGACTGTTGAATGGAAACTTTCGATATGTTTTTGATTACCTTGCGTTAACAGCTCTCCAGATTATCCTACTTCCTATGCCAATTTGCACTGAATTTGCAGAAAGAATTTATGAGGTACTGTCTCATCTCTGGGCTGGAAGTTTCATCCATTTTCATTAGGCACACTGCATTATGACAGGTACGTTGTCTCTTGGAGAAAATCAGTTTTCAAACATTATGCCTCTGATGACAAGTATAACTCACACAATTTTTAGGTGCAGCTGTAAATCAACATTATGTTGTTCATTGTTTCACTGTAAGATAAAAATGCTGTTAATTTTATTCTCTTCACCCATTCTTTTGTGTCCTTTTGTGTCTTTTTTTGTGTCCTCCTGACACACTCCTGTTTTAGCTGCTTCTACCTGTGACAATCTTCCCCCTAGCCCATGCAGCCTTTTCCTTGGGTGTCCTCACTTGTCTGTGTTGTGATTCCTTCCTCTCCCATACTGTCCAGAGACACAGGTATTTTACTTCTAGGTGTTGCTGTTATGCTGGTGGCTTTCTTTTCCAAGCTGCAATACATAACTAACACTCCTTTTTGGGGTGAAGGTCGCATTTGTCCCCAGAGAAATAAATTAAAAAATCATTGAGAAATCAGGAATTTAGAAAGGCTGCAGAAGGGTTATTTTGCTTTGCGTGACAAGGAGCTATAGCTTGTTGCTGAACTGAAAGGTCTATTTTTTGGTTTTTTGTCTTGCTTGCATAGTGGTCCTGTGACTGTAGCTTATATCATTAATATGAATGTCTTAGGGTGATTGGGGTTTTGGTGAAGAAATCTGAGACAGTAACTCGGGAAATCAGAGGCAGCTCGAACTTGCAAGTGACATTTGAAGCATTGTACTTAAAGCAAATGCTTTAGTTTGTATGTTTGCAGTGAAGCAAAGTTATGATCTTTGAAACTTCCAGAAGCAGGACTTCCTGCACTCGAGATTCTTAAGCCAACGCCAGATTTCTCTGGAGCTCTTCAACAGCACCTGCATCTCCACCAAATAAAGTATTTAGGCTCATACTTGGAAGACTGCTCCATCATGCCTATACAATTAGATTTGCAAGCCAGGAAGCTGTCAGAGAGGTTTGATACGAGCTGTGTTTCCAGATGTGTTTCATACTGTGTTGGGTATGAGCACACTCTGAAAGACTCTCAACACAGGGTAAAGGTCCCCAGCTTATAAGCAGCTTATTTTCATCAGTCCTAAATTCCAAGAGATCTAAACTCTTCTGCTTTAATTACCATTAAAGTTATTTTCCTCCTTACCAATGCATTAATAGATATTAATTTATATTCATCTTGGACTCTGATTATCACTGATGTCTTCCAGATATTTATTTAATTCTAATCATATCCTTCTCCCCCTGACCCTTTTCCATCTCATCTCAGAGTTTCACATCTTATATGTTTGTACATGGAAAAAGCAATTCTCATGCACTTAATGGGTTAGCCATGGATTCTAGTAACCAAGGTTTTTCTGAAAGCTTGCAAATCAAACGGAAAATTTTTCAGCTTGATTTGCATTTTCTATTGAATCCACATAATCCAAGACAAAGTAAAATCGATTTAGCAAGATTTTTAATACTTGTGGAGCTTAAAATATTTTAACACAATTTCTGGTTCACTGATTCTCATCAATAGAAATTTCAAGTCTGTTTAGGATATGTAAAACTTCTATGAATACCAAATAAAACCTGAAATTATATGGCTTAGATCCAGCTGGTTTTATATATAATGCAATACAATAAATAAAAAAGCCTGAAAGCTCAAAGAGAGATAAAAAACCCCCCAAGACTTACTCAGCTTCAGAAATGAATAACTCCTGTGACCATCTTTAGAAAGATATACAGAATTTCTTTAATGTTTAGCTGTCCAGAGAAGTTATCTGTATAGTCATCAAAGAAGATTTAAGGTATCTAGGTTTAATTTGCTCTTTCTTTCACATCACTTTCCTGTGGAAACTACATTGTCTTAGATATACTATTGCCAGGTTTCACATGTTCAGGTGATGGGAGGATTCTCGCACTGCTCACTGTTTTTTCAGTGGTGCAGCTCTTAAGACCCCAAGTGAATAAAAGCAGTGCCCTTCTTGTACCTGGTTGTGTTATATAAAAACTAGAGGAAAGGAAAGCAAAAGGAGTAAG
>VYZQ01054215.1:9435-24441 GCA_013400655.1 Mystacornis crossleyi | reverse complement strand
GCCGCGCCGCCCCCTCGCCCCCCGCTCCCCCCCGGCCCGGCCAATCGCGGCGCCGCGCACGTGACGAGCGCTCCCCGCGATGACCTCATCCCTCGGTTGTGGGATGACGTCAAATTCAAGATGGATGGAATCACGGCGGCGGCGGCGGCAGCGCGGGCTGAGCCCTGAGCGGAGGCGCCGAGGGGGGCGAGCAGGGGGGGGCGGCGGACAGGGTGAGTAGTGCCCGCGTGTCGCGCCCGTCTCGGGGGCTGCCCGCGCCGCGCGGGTCTCCTCGCGCACAAATCCGTCTTTTCCTGACGTAACTCTGAGGTGGTGTTTTTTTTTCTCTCTCTTTTTTTTTTTTTCCCTCTTTCCTCCTTCCCCCCCCTTTCCCTCTACCGAGCGGGGATGCGGCTCCCGCGCGCATGCGCCGGTTACGAAACTCTTCCCCCCCCTCCTTGGCGGGGCTCGGCGCAGGCGCCCGGAGCGGGCGGGAGGTGCCCGCGGCCGCCGCCACATCGCCCGCCCCGCCTGGCCCGAGCCCTCAGGGGGAGGCGCGGGGGAAGCGCTCAGGGCGCATGAGCGCGGTCGGCAGGGATGGAAGGGAGGAAGGATGGATAGAAGGCGGGGAGAGGATGGGGGAGAGGCGGGTCGAGGGGGGAGCTGGAAGCGGCGCGCCGTCCTCCGGCTTTTCTCGGCTGTGGCGCCTCAGGAGCCCGTTACCCGCTGCAACGGGCGTGAGGGCCGCGGGGGTCCGGCCGCCCCGGGGCGTGAGAGACCGGTGGCGTGAGGGATGTCAGGGACCGGTGGTGAGAGGGACCGGCCGCCTGTGGGTGTGAAGGACCGGCGGTCCGGCGCTTCCCCCTCCGCCGCAGCTCCCGGCTCTTCCCCCCGCTCCGATCCGAACTCTAAAACACGGCAGAGGCTCCGGGAGGGCCGTGCCTCGCTGACACGGCTCCTCCCCGGTGTGTCGGGAAGGGAGAGCGCGTTTCATCTCCCCCCAGCGAGGTCCCCGCGTGTAAGTGCAGGCAGGTAGCAAACCTCATCAATGTCTGTCAGTATGGAAAGGGGAGGTGTCAGAGGATGGACCGGGCTCTGCTCGGTGGTGCCCGGCAATGGGCAGAGTCTGAAGCACAGAAATTCCACCTGAACATAAGAACTTTGTTGTGCAGTGACCGACCACTGGACAGATTGCCCAGAGGGGGTGTGGAGTCTCCCTCGCTGGAGATATTCCAGAACCATCTGGACACAATCCTGGGCCGTGTGCTCTGGGATGACCCTGCTTGAGCAGGGAGGTTGGACCAGCTGACCCACTGTGGTCCCTTGCACCCTGACCCGTTCTGTGGTTCTGTGAACAAAGTGTGGCTTTGCTAGTCCGAGCACTCTTGGGCTGGATTATCCATCAGCAGGATGAAGCACGTCTCACAGCCAAGTGGGGGGATCCTCAGCGCTGGGCTGTGCCTGTGCAGAAAGTTGTGGAAGGTGTTTTACCTGGTCCGAGCTGTCAGAACTTCACTGTAATCTTCCCTAAACTCCAAGCTGATGTTATGTTCAGATTGGATGAGGCTCGTGGAAATAAACAGCAGAAAAACTTAGTTTAAAGGAGTTAAAATTAGACAGGAAATAATTGTGGAATGTGTGCATGCTGAGTAAGCTCATCTTAATAATTAAATAGCAATTGCTTTAGTAGCTCTTCCTTTTTTTTTGTAGTTGCTCTCCCAGTGGAAGTAAGAAGGTAGGTAGGCTGTACTTACAGGAAGAGATTGTGATGAATTACACAATCACAGAGCTTTCTGTAAATACACTGAATATCGTGTTAAAATAAAATTAATATTTTATCCTTAGTTAAATTAATATGAAAATAGATTTTTTTTAATGTATTTTTGTACAGGAGGTGTTTTGATATTAAATCAGGAATAGTAAATACACACTACAGGTAAATCTAGGTCTGCTGTATGTGTTTTAGTGTTTTGCTCAAACTGACAAAGTGCTGTGACTAAAATTTTCCACCAGTTTTATGCTGATACTCTTGAGGGGAAGTTTCGAGCAAATTTAAGCAACTGTTTTTATAAACCTTGTTTGCAAAAAAAACCCCAAATTCTGTGGCCATCTCTTGGATGGAAGGGGATCTTGCATCCCTTTCTTTCAGATCTGTGTTTTGCCCACATGCTGTAGAGTTGTAATTTCTTAAGAATATTTTGTTTACCCGTGGTGAGTCCACCCATCCTGACTGGATTGTGACCATTTCAAGAACTGTCATTTACGTGATCACATTAGGGACTCGCAGGGACATGTCACAAATTAGAACCTCTGGAGGTTTCAGCTACAGAGCCAGACCAGGATTCCTTGGGGATTTCACCACTTGTGAGCTTACCTGATTCTGCTTTAATGTTCAAGGTAGCTTATCCTTTAGCACATATTAAGACTGTTATTGAATATAAAACAGGCAGCAGCTTTTAAGAAGTGGGGACAGTCCTTTTTATGCTGTACTTTTAGTGATAAATGTGAATATTTGTGCCTCCTGTTCCTGCTGTGTAGGTTTCAAGTGGCAGGGTGATAGTCTGCCACATCCATCTCACACAGAGGACCCTCTGGATCACTAGAAGCTGGATATTACTAAGAAATCAGGTTTTCTGAGCTCAGGGGGGGTTTTTTGTGTGTGTGATGCTAGAGAATACTTGCACACAGAGAAATAAGTGCTCTGATCATCTTTGTAGTGATGGCTGATCACACTTTCCTTAACATTAATTAGGGGCAGGTCAACATTTGGGTTTAAAAGGACAACTTTGCAGAAAGCCTTGAGCTTTCTTACTGCGTCGAAGTTGTGTTGTTTGGAACTTCAGGAGCTGTGAAGCAGCTACTGTTAAATACTCAGTAATTTCCCTCTGTGGCTTTCAGGGTTTTGAAATTCGCTTTATCTACAAGACAGTGATAACTTCAGCGTGTGACCAAGTGTGGACTCAGAGGGGACAGGAAGCTGGGCTCTAATCAGCACATGGCTTGTTCTGCCCTGGGAGGGGCTGTGCTCTGAGTCACATGCTGCGGTTGCAACAATTTCAGCTCTCATTAAACTTTTGAGCAACCGAGCTCCTTCATTTTGAAATCTGTCACATGTAATGATCTGAGATCCTCAGAAAGCAAGAGAAGTCTTTGGAAGCAGCAAACTCACTTGCTGCAAGTGGAACGATTGCGATATGCCCTGCTTTAAAATGGGTGTTCTGTGTGGGAGGGGTTTCCTTCCCAAATATTTGTTGTAGTTTAATATTAGTTTATGTACTGTAATATTTCCATTTTTTCCCCTACTGATAATATTAAAGACATCAGTTCTCTTATATTTTCTTTCAATCAGCAGTGAAATAAAAAGAAATCTGTTGTCTTTTCTTATTGACTACTTTATGCATTTTGCTGTTCTGGAACAGTTCAAGCGTATTTTATGAACAAGGAAAGAAAGCGTTGAGCAAATCTTCAGTCTTGCTAAGCTCCTTCCATCTCTACCACCATCAGTTCATCAGTCTTGCTGCTCACAAATACAAGTTTTAAAATCCCTTGGTCATATCTGTTGAGGGGTTTTTCCTCTGAGATGTAGTGAAACACCACATCTTTCTTGAGCAAATTCTTTCCATGCAGTCTGTGATGAAAAGACATGAAAAATCCTTTGACCAAATAATTTTTTTTAAAATGCTGCACAACTTTTCCTCTGATAGTAATTTGTATACAATTAAATTGTGTTCTTTGGGAAAGGAAGAAATATTTTTCCCTTTTTTGTCTGCGAGCATTAATCTCCTTATCCAAGGTTTATCCTACCTCAGCACTACAGAACAGTGTGAGGAACCTTTAGGTTGCAGTTCATTCTCACCAATCTCGGACAAGTTGTGGTTAGTGCAGGGACAGTTCTGCCACAGGGCACAGTGAGTGCCCCCCTCACAGTCTGGTCTGGACACATTTGGGAGTATCTTTGGAGCACTTCTAAAAAGGAGTGTACTTGGTACAGTAAATATGCCTCACAAAGCCCCTTTTAATGTAAATTAAGAACCATGGAAGGAAAAGCAGTGAATTAGAGTGATTTCTGCCACACTCAATCTGTCCCAACCAAAAGGAATTTGTTTATTCTGTACCAGGGCATAACTCTGAGTACAGTCCTTCAGCTGCTGAGGTTAAGGGCCACATTTCCTGGAATTTCAATAAAAATATGGCCATCTCCATTCTCATAAATACTTTTGAAGAGTAAAGAAAATACAGTGCTCTTGTTCATGGAGCTGGATTTTTAAATTAATTTTTTTTTACTATGTAAGACATAGCTTACCTTCAATTGCTTGTGGACTTGGAGTAAACTGAAAATTTTCCACAGGCTATTAATGAGCTTGTAAATCTCTTTAAGGTCAAACTCAGGTAAAATTGATGTTGTCTTTCCCCTTTTCTGTATTATCTTCCCAGTATCTTGGCCACAATCAGTGACGGCTGAACGACATTTTCTTTGGATCCCTTCAGTGGGAGGAAGATACCTGCATTTCCTGAATCATAACTTTATCATTCGGCTGAATTTTAGGCTCAGCTTTTATATTAGTTCTGCATTTTTCAGGTTAAATGTATGACCTTTCCCCCTCATATCTCATTTTCTTACAGAAAGCTTAGTGTGAACACTGTTCTGTTGATAGAAAAGATCTTACATGGGTGTAAGTGGTTTCTCTTCCTATCCAAAATACACTGTGCCCGTAAAAAGCACCATTGTAGTAATAGAAATGCAACCACAGTTAGGGTTTGTCATTTTGACTACACCAACAAAATTAAAAGCTGTATGTAGGCAAGTTTTTATTGTGAATTGGGCCAGTTAATGTGTCTCATCTAGTAAAGCAGATAACTGAATATTGCTCCATTTAATAAGTATATGTCAGCATTGCCCATAAATCAATAAAGTCAGCCTGTAGAAAGGGTACAAGTGTGCACATTTGGTCTACAATTCTTCAAATTTCACACATCTCCTATCAAAAAAAAGAAAATATACGAAATATTTCTGGGAATGAGATTTTTGTAGGTGTTTAAATTAGATGGCCATCAAGCCTTTCAGACTTGTCCCATCAGAGAGTTTATTTGCAACATCACAAAGCCCAAGGGAATGAAAGCTGAAGAACTCCTTAGGGAAAGGTGGTTTTAAACTTGTTAATATTTTGATTTAGTTTACAGCAATTTGGAGGCTGAGTTACACACCTTCTAGTCGAGCCATGGAGGCCAGGACAAATATCTTATCAAATTCTGTTTGATGTGATTTAATCTTCACTGAATGTTTCAGAAAGAACTGGGAGAGCTCCCAGCCAGCACTTCCCTGCCCTGTCCTTTCCATCTGCAGATGCCCGTCGCTGGATCTGCTCCCTGCTCTGACACAAGGCAGCCCTCCTTCGGAGGGGGAGGAGACACGGGCTGCTCCTTGCAGGAGCAATCCCTCGCTAGGCTGCCCTGAGAGTAAGATGAAATTGCACCCTGAGCTACTGCTGGGTAGTAAACAAGAACGGCAATGACAAGAGGAGCTTTGTACTCTGACATTCTGTAGTTTTCTGCACGTCAGGGGGAGCTATTTTAAGTCAGAACGTGAAACTGAGGGTATGATCTGAATGTGAAAAGTAGCCATTAATTTCTAAGTGAGTTTCATGTCTGTGTCAGGGTAACAGCTAATTATTTGTCTATAGTGGAGGGCAAAACAGACTGTAGGATATTCACGCTGAGAGTAGGTTTAGATTAGATATTAGAAAAAAATTCTTTACTGTGAGGGTGGTGAGGCCCTGGCACAGGTTGCCCCATCCCTGGAAATGTTCAAGGCCAGACTGGATGGGGCTCTGAGCAGCCTGGTCTAGTGGGAGGTGCCCATACCCATGGCAGGAGGGATAGAACTGGATGATCCTCAGGGTCCTCTTGCCAAACCATTCTGTGATTCTGTGATGGTAGAATATTCTGCTTTTCCATGTTTGGAGGATAAATAGGTAGAAGTTAGTGCACCAATTTCACACACTAGCAAGCATGTTATTTATCTGATTTTATGCCTGTCTTCATACCAGCGAGTCTCTCCGTGCTGCTGACCTATTGGAAATAAGAAACATTTGTCTTCATGGAGAAAGTTCACAGTGTTGTCCACAGTGGAAAACAGCAATAGCAGTGAAATCCCATTTCTTTTAATCCAGGAAGACAGACCCCAAACTTGCAGCAAGAGATTATTTAAGTACTTAGATAGAAAAAGATTATAGGCATGCAAACAGTGTGGGTTTGCATCTTTTACCTACAGGTTTTGGGGGGATATAGGGGGACGTGTGTGTAAATCTGTATGTACTAGGGGAGAATATCTGTGTTGCAAAGGCTGTTGATGGGAGAAGAGACATTTTATAAACTGTTGTCAAACTCAAATCATAAAATCCAGCATAAGGTCCTTGAGTAGAAGCTAAAGCAGTGTAGGTTCCTTTTTCATCTGGACTTACGGCAAGTAAGGGAAATTTTTACCCTTCTTGTGTCTGAAACAGCACCAGAATTGTCAGAGCCATCAGATCCTCAGGAAAGCACTCAAATGAATGCAACATTCCTGCATTCTCCAGAGGATGCCCCAGGAAGTCACTTGTATTTTTTGGCTGAGTCTTATAATCCGCATTTCTTTGCTTTCTTAAATGGGTTTGTTCCTGCCACGTTTCTTGTCCGTTTTCCCTGTTTAAACCCCTGTTCAGTTTCTGTCTCCTCTGTGTGTTTCCTTCTCCATTCTCATATTCTCTGCTTCCAGCTGCACTTTCTCACAGCTCTGGCACCTCCTTGCTGCAATATTACATCTCATTGAGGGTTTCAGAACATCGTCTTTCCCGCTGCCACCCGCAGCACGTTGTTAGTGGAGTTTTAGCTGACAGCGATTTCCTTATCATGGAAGTCAGAAGGCAACATCAACATCTCTTAGCTGCTCATGTGTTTGAGGGTGTAGCTGTTACACTGAAACCACACACAAGTATCTGCCTGATTCTATCTGTAAAGTTTCAGCTGGAGAGTTGGTATTTCACTTGTTTCTAAAGGTGAAATTTCAGATGGAGGAAGCTGGTGGAACAACTGCCTGACAAAGAACGGGCAGGTGCATGGCTTCTCTTGCTGGAACCCTGATGTTCATTTGATCTCTCAGGGAGCTCATTACGCTCCCTATCCTAGAAAACAGCAAACAGATCTAAAAAGCTGGAATGATTCTGTTTGTTTCTTTGTTTCCTGCTTAATTTTAAGGAGTTGAATCAGCTCACCGGGAGATCAAATGAGCAGCGGGGCTGGTGTAAGGAAGAGGAGAGTACCACAGGGCTGGGAGGAGGAGATGTGAGAGCAAGGAACAGAGGAAAGGAAGGGGAACTGCCACTTCAAAGGGAGGTGGCTGTTGAAGATCAAGAAACTGTTGGGCCTAAGATTAAGCTTTTTCACCCTTTCCTGGTGAAGAGCTTTCCGGAGATTTCTTTTTTTTGTTTGTTTTACAAAACTAATTTTGAAATAGTAGAGGCATCTTCTTCTATTCTTGTTCAAAATATAAAATAAAAACAATCTTATACCAAATATGGTTCTTGGGTTTTCGAAATCTGGTTTTCTAAGAGGAGTGGAGGGCTGTTGAAGGAGGGGATTAGAGGACTGGAGAATCTCTCTTATGAGGGAAGGCTGAGGGAGGTGAGCCTGTTCAGCCTGGAGAGGAGATGACTGAGTGGGGACCTCATTAATGTGTATAAGTGTCTAAAGGGGGGTGCCAAGAGGAGGGACCAGACTCTGCTCCATGGTGCCCAGAAATGGGACAAGAGGAATGTGCAGGAACTGATGCCCAGGAAGTTCCACCTGAACATGAGGAAGAGCTTCTGTCCTGTGCAGTGACCGAGCGCTGAACAGATTGTCCAGAGAGGGTGTGGAGTCTCCCTCACTGGAGATATTCCAGAGCCAACTGGGTACATCCCTATGCTGTGTGCTCTGGGGTGACCCTGCTGGAGCAGGGAGGTTGGACCTGGTGACCCACTGTGGTCCCTTCCAGCCTGGCCCATCCTGTGGTTCTGGGAAGGCTGACACTAAAATTGCTGCTTGGCCTCCTGAAGGTTCCTGCTGCCTTGGCCCTTCCTGGGTCTGGAGTCTAAATGTTACTGTTCCTCCTGAGGACCAGCAGGTGCTGTGGCATGAGGCACATGGGAGGTTTTCTGATGTGCTCCTGCTGTTTCCGTGATGTCACCTGAACATCATGGAAGAAAAGAAAAACTTTGTTTCCAGTCAGTTGTGAAAGTGGCTGGAAAAAAAGGTTAGAGAGACTAGAAGCAGATTATCTGGAGGAAAGATCTTAGGTAGCTAATGGCAACACAATCTTCAGCTGAGAAGTAGGAGTACTCAAACACCAGGAACCAAATCTGGTATTACAGGAGACTGCCGGAGTTGGGTATCTACACACTGTGCCAGGGAAGCTCCTGTGTAGGGCTAAGCACAGGGTGCCAAGCACTGGCTTTGGGGACACAGTTCTTGTCCTCCTATGGCTGTTCCTGTTGCTGCCTCTTCAGTTATGCCAGTGCAATAGTTCTCGATGTGGTTTACTATAAAGACTGACCAGCATTTGAAAAGAAACCATGTTGGGGGTTTATTTATTGTCTGTTCTGCTACATCATACAGGCCTGCAAATATTTGTACTGGCACAGCTGAAGGAGGAGTGACCTGCAGCGTGCAGGTAAGATGAACACAAGGGAGCAAGGATGACTTGGAGCAACTTTGTTACTGAAAAGTGTTTATATAGTGAAATTTTAACACATTGCTCTTTGACTCAGGTATTCTTTGGGTTGATTTTTTTTGTCTACGTCTGAGTATTTCAGGCTTTCACATGATCTGGGTAAAGGTCTTTAAAATGGTTCTGCAAAACAGTTCTGGTGTGTTTCTTGGTATTGTTTGTTTCATTTCTGCCTGTTGTGTCTAAAGGCTATTAAGATGAAAGTCAAGCACTTGAATTAGGAAATACCGGGATTAAAGCTGCCTTTGGAGGATTAATTTGGTCCTTTGCCATTTGTGTACGTCGCAGCCTTGGTTGCTGTTAAAGTGACAGAGTTACATTGCTCCGGAGCCTCCTTCTCTGTGCTCTGAGCTGGGGGGGATATTTGTCTGTCGTGTTTAATGGGATGAATTGAAGGTGTTGTAGGAATAAGAAGGAAACTGGCCAGAAGGATGGGTGACTCTTGGATTTTGCTTTAGTCCTGCAGATTTTCCACCAGTCCCTACTGCTTACACTGCCCTGCTGTGTTACACGTGCAGAGGGACACACAGTAATTACATGGTGTTTATTCTGCCAGTCTTAAAAACACAAGGCCTGGGCAAAGCAGATTAAAATGAAAGATCTTAAAATATTTCAAAACATTTGACTAATACACTCTATTTTCACTGTGTCCTTGAAGTGTGGGTTATGCAGCAGCTTCTGTTGGGTGTCTCTACACCACAGTTGAAGTTTCCTAAGCTCTGTTGATCTGTTACCTCCATGTACTTTCTGCATCTTGCATCCCNTTGTGTCTAAAGGCTATTAAGATGAAAGTCAAGCACTTGAATTAGGAAATACCGGGATTAAAGCTGCCTTTGGAGGATTAATTTGGTCCTTTGCCATTTGTGTACGTCGCAGCCTTGGTTGCTGTTAAAGTGACAGAGTTACATTGCTCCGGAGCCTCCTTCTCTGTGCTCTGAGCTGGGGGGGATATTTGTCTGTCGTGTTTAATGGGATGAATTGAAGGTGTTGTAGGAATAAGAAGGAAACTGGCCAGAAGGATGGGTGACTCTTGGATTTTGCTTTAGTCCTGCAGATTTTCCACCAGTCCCTACTGCTTACACTGCCCTGCTGTGTTACACGTGCAGAGGGACACACAGTAATTACATGGTGTTTATTCTGCCAGTCTTAAAAACACAAGGCCTGGGCAAAGCAGATTAAAATGAAAGATCTTAAAATATTTCAAAACATTTGACTAATACACTCTATTTTCACTGTGTCCTTGAAGTGTGGGTTATGCAGCAGCTTCTATTGGGTGTCTCTACACCACAGTTGAAGTTTCCTAAGCTCTGTTGATCTGTTACCTCCATGTACTTTCTGCATCTTGCATCCCAGATGAATCTCTTGAGTTTGCAAGCTCACTTTCTTCCAGGTGAAGGGAAAGGGAAAGGGAAAGATGCCCTCCTGGAGCCCTTGTTCTGATAACTCTGTAAGTGTTAATGGGTGCTCAGACCATGAAACTGGATTAGGGCCAGTCAGACTCTGCCACTTGAAATTGCAGTGGCATCCACAAAGGAGAATGGTAATGAACCACCATCCTCACACCCCCACCTCCATCCTCGAAGTATTTTTAAGCAAAACATAGAAAGCAAAACAAACCAGATTGCTTTCTCAAATTAAGATTGACTGTAGTGCTTTTTATAGATGGAGGTGTGGGGGAACTATGCATTATAACTATGTAAGGTGAATTAAGGATAAATTAGTGTTTATGAAATGACACTGCAAGGCACTGAAATACTCAGTAAAGACTGATCTGGTGAGGAAACAGCATTCTGCTTTAGCTATTGCCATGACACCATTAACTCATTTGGTATTTTTAGGTGTAGAAGTGGTAGCTCAGTCCTTGATGTGATCAGTGCCCTGAGACATTGCATGCAGCATCCTTTAAGTCATTTCTCAGTAATCCCAGTTTAGTCTTTGATCACTTATTTATATCCATTAGTCTGAAGATTTACCATCCTCATTTATTATCCATGGGGTTACAGCTTCACAGTATTGTTTTTTTAATTTTGATAAACTTTACATTTTTGCTTGTAAGCTGATGAGCAGTGAAACCTTTTTGTTGTAGTTGCATACATAATGTACAAATGAAACTAAAAAGTAGTTTCTCAAATCAGCTGTAAAAATAAGAGAATTGCTTTTAACAGACACATCATTGCCTTGTTTTATGACCACCATGGAGGTAGTGTAGAGAGTGTCCATGGAAAAAAATAAGAAAATTGAATATTGTTGATTTCTCTGTGCGTGTTCTTATGCACAGATGGATAAATTGCAGCTCCTGCCACAGAAGTTCTTTGTTTAAACTAACTTAAAACCTGGTTATCTTCTTAGGTTAAGCTCTCATCAGGAGCTGTATGTTGGGTTATCAAGACATCCTGCAGTATGGAGTGGGCTGTGTTTTGAAGCATACGGATCGTGTAGATTTCTGCACTGCAGCTTAATTTGTGCTTATTGTACTCTTGGACGCAGCCAAGGGTAACTGTTCCTTGGATATATGGGCTGTGGGCATAAAGTGCTCTTCTGCTAATGAATGAAATGGGGACTTAAGTTCTCTGATTGCTTTTTGTCCTGAGCAAAGCAGTGCAGGGATTCTTAAGGGAAAACCCTGGCATTTCCCAGAAACAAGATCCTGCCAGTGCAGTTTTAAGTAACACATACAGTTAGAAGTAGAAGAGCAATTATTAAGCATAAGTAAATGTGATGAATTTAGATTACAGACAATAATCCTGTTTCCTTCTCCCTTTCCTGTATTAATGCCCTTTCCATCATCCTATTAAAAATGATAACAAAACCGCCTAATTTGTCTAGTCAGCAGGAGACTGTCAGGGTTGCTTAGCCTCAGAAAGGTGAGTTGCTATAACTGAGCTTTAGATACCTGATCCAAGAGTTTATCAATCCAGTTGTCAAGATAGATCTTCATAAAGCTGACGCAGAAAAAGAGATGTTCAAGAGTGAAATGATTGAACTGTTCCTCCCCATGGAGAGGTGTATTACAGGAAGAGAACACAGCCCATCCATCCATCCATCCATCCATCCATCCATCCATCCATCCATCCATCCCCCAGTTAGCTGGATGTAATATCCATGGTACATGATCAGCAATTAAAAGGACATATGAAAGTGGCAGATGAGCTGGTTCTTCCCATGCCTGTGCTTTTGTTGGAGCTAGCAGTGGTATTTTCATCCCGGACCTTTCCTCCACACAAGCTGTTCCTGTAATCACTTTTGATGGTGGTTTAGGCAGTTCACAAAGTACAGGAGGTGTGTTTACTTTGTCTCTACCAGTTCACGTAAGGCAACCTACAACTTTGTTGTTGTTGTTGTTCTTTTTCAGGGCCATCAGAATCATGGAGGGGCTCTTGCATTACATAAATCCAGCACATGCCATTTCCCTCCTAAGCACCCTGAACGAGGAGCGTCTCAAGGGACAGCTGTGTGACGTTGTGCTGATCGTAGGAGACCAGAAGTTCCGAGCTCATAAGAATGTTCTGGCTGCCAGCAGTGAATACTTCCAGACTCTGTTCACAAATAAGGAGAATGAGTCTCAGTCAGTGTTTCAGCTCGACTTTTGTGAGCCAGATGCTTTTGATAATGTGTTGAACTACATTTATTCTTCATCCTTGTTCATTGAGAAAGGCAGTCTCGCAGCTGTGCAAGAACTGGGCTACAGTCTTGGAATATCTTTTCTTACAAACATTGTTTCCAAGAGTCCTCAAGCTCCTTTTCCTTCTTGTCCTATTAAAAAAATACTCTATCAAGATGAAGATGAAAGTAGTTCTCAGAAGAGAAGTGTCATCGTCTGTCAGAACAGAATCGAAGCACAAGTGAAAAGCGTAAATCAAACACAACATGACTTAAGCCATACTCCTAAACCTTCACCCTCTGTGGCTGTCAAAGCTAGCAGCAGACCACAGGTAACAAAACCAACTGAAACCCTTCACAACTTCTCACTGACTGAAAGGAGGTGGCTGAAAGAAGGTCCTGTGAGCTATACAAAGGTTCATGAAACTTCTGGAACGCTGGAGGATCAGAGCAGAGGTGCTTTAGTGAAAAGGAACATGGTGCTGCCTCAGATGTCTTTAGCAGAGAAAGAAATGGCAGGCGGTGAGCCAGGGAGCAGTGCTCAGCTTCTGAGAGGAAAAGTTGCAGAGATGTCATTGAAAAGACCACGTCCACCGGTCTTGTCTTTGCGTGGGGCAGGGGAATCCACTTTTTTGTTGCGAGAGGCAGGAAAAGGAAATGGTCAAGGGGAAGACAGGAATTTGCTCTACTACTCCAAGTTAGGGCTGGTAATCCCGTCTAGTGGGTCTGGCCCAGAAAACCAAAGTATTGACAGAAGTGGGCCCCTTGTAAAAAGTCTCCTTCGAAGGTCACTGTCCATGGACAGCCAGGTTCCTATTTACTCACCTTCCGTTGACCTAAAACCTGCACAGGTATCCTCATCCTCCTCACCGGGAACTAACGATTCCCAGAAGACATTTAATGTTGCATCCCAAAAGGCATCCTCGAAAGAGTCATCAGAGAAGTCAGCGTCGGATGAAAAGCCACAGGTACTACACCCACATCGCCTTAGGTCTTTCAGTGCCTCTCAGTCAACGGATCGGGAGGTCGCTTCCCCTCTCTCGGAGGTGCGGATAAAAACGGAGCCCAGCAGTCCCCTCTCAGATCCTGCGGAAATCATACGAGTTACAGTGGGCGATGCTTCAGCATCGGCGAACAAAGACTTGGCTTTTAAAACTGAGGATGACCGTAAGGAACCAAGCAGACTTCCAGCAAAAAGGAGGTTCCAGGATGATCGGAGGCTACCATTCAAGAAACTGAAGGTGGATGAGCAGGGTTCTCCTGGTTCAGAAGAGAACTTTGAGGAAGGCTCGAGCCCCACGCACCTCGATGCCGATTTCCCCGATTCTGATGTCAGTAAAGATGAATACAGCGAGATGGAAGAAACAAGACCAAATAAAAAATTTAAATGTAAACACTGCCTTAAAATTTTCAGATCAACAGCAGGTCTTCATCGCCATGTTAACATGTATCACAATCCAGAGAAGCCCTATGCTTGTGACATATGCCACAAGAGATTCCACACCAATTTCAAAGTGTGGACTCACTGCCAGACACAACATGGAATCGTGAAGAATCCCTCACCAGCTTCCAGTTCGCATGCCCTTTTGGATGAAAAATTCCAAAGAAAACTGATCGATATAGTGAGGGAGAGAGAAATCAAAAAAGCTCTGATTGTGAAACTAAGACGTGGCAAGCAGAGCTTTCAGGGCCAGTCTGCTTCACAAGTACAACAAGTCATCAAAAGGAATTTGAGGTCAAGAACCAAAGGAGCCTATATTTGTACCTACTGTGGGAAAGCTTATCGTTTCCTCTCCCAGTTCAAACAGCACATAAAAATGCACCCAGGGGAGAAACCCATTGGAGGGAATAAGGCTCCTAAGCAGAAAGATCACATTCATATTGAAAACCCGGTGGAAAACAAGGAGGTTTATCAGTGCCGTCTCTGCAATGCCAAGCTCTCCTCACTTATTGAACAGGGAAACCATGAGCGACTCTGTAGAAACGCCACTGTCTGTCCTTACTGCAGCCTTAGGTTTTCTTCTCCAGAGCTGAAGCACGAGCATGAAAGCAAATGTGAATACAAGAAGCTGACCTGCCTTGAGTGTATGCGCACCTTCAAATCATCCTTCAGTATCTGGCGTCATCAGGTGGAAGTTCACAATCAGAACACAATGGCTCCATCAGAGAACTTTTCTTTGCCTCTCATGGATCACAATGGAGAAATCACCAGTTCATCACGGCTGCCTTCGCAGTCAGAATCCCATAAAATGAACAATTTTGTTGCTGCAAAGGAGGACGGTGTGTTCAGTGATTCGTCGGAACAAATCAATTTTGATTCTGAAGACTCTTCATGCCTGCCTGAAGACTTAAGTGTTTCCAAGCAGTTTAAAATCCAGATCAAAGAAGAGCCTGCAGATGATCTAGAGGACGAGGTCACTGAAACGAGCAGGGAACCTAAGGAAGTAGTCTCCAAGAAAGATCCCAGTTTGTGGCCCTGTGAAAAGTGTGGGAAGATTTTCACCTTACGCAAACAGCTGGAGCGTCACCAGGAGCTCCTGTGCTCCGTGAAGCCGTTTATTTGCCACGTGTGCAACAAGGCCTTCCGAACGAACTTCCGGCTCTGGAGCCACTTCCAGTCTCACATGTCCCAGGCTGCAGAGGAGTCCACAAATAAGGAGCCCGAGATATGTCCACCAGCCAAT